>JAGXCT010033436.1:0-12871 GCA_022495035.1 Philopotamus ludificatus | reverse complement strand
AATTGGCTTGGCGATTAAAGGGTTAAAGCGTTGCTAAAAAACATTAGTAAGCTCAACACTGCAGCTGTGGCAGCTAAAAATATGGAGATGTTACTCTCAAAGTTCGATAGATACAAAAGTAGTTGACAAAATTCCAATCTTGGGATTTTTCTTTGATTAATGAACCACGGATTTATAAGAGACTGCTCCAACTATAGGGTATCACTCTGTTGAACACCACTTATAAAGTTCTCCAATATACCATACTAAAGACTGTCACCACATTTTTATAGATTTCAAATCCGCATATAATAAAATTTTGCAGACCAAATCTAGTATTCCTCAAAAGTTGGTAAATAAGACTTGCAATATCGGAGATCAGATGCAAAGTACGTACTTAATCTGAGTTATCTGAAGTATTTGAAACACACTGCGATTTAAGGCAGGGTAATGCTCTAGCATATTTTTTCTTTAACATTCGAAGAGGTAATAAGGGACTCCAGCTTGGTCACATCTGGAACCATTCTTAATAAATCGATGCTGCTGCTTACTAATGCGGACGACATAGACATTGTGGCCAGATCTCGGGCGGCTCATAAGATGCACGCCTGCGAATAATGAGAGTGGCAATGAGCATGGGACTAAGAATCAATGAGATAAAGACAAAATACATGCCCATATGCCAAAGACGAATCCTTGAACCTCTTATAATAGAAGAGTACTACTTCGAAGCCGACCAGGAATTCACATATCTCGGCTCACTCATTACAATAACAATGAAACCAATTTGAAAACACAAAAATGAACCATGCTGATTCCTTTCAAGAATGACTAAAGTCAAGCTCTACATAACCCTCATAAGGCCCGTCCTAACACACGAATCTAAATGTTAGGCTTTGACAAAACAAGATGAGCGACAGCTGGAGTATTTGGAGCCCTATTCGAGGACGTAGAATAGCATGTCTGAAGCAACAAGGAGCTGTACAACTATACAAGGATTTACCGGTCACAGCTGTCCTTAAAGTGGTCCGATGGACCGGTCACGTGACAACGATGCGGGATAGTAGGACGCCAAAATGGCTTATGATTAACAAGCCTCCCAGTCCCCAAAGGAAAGTAAGACCAAGGCTGAGGTGGCTGGATTGTGTACAGAGAGACATCTTTGAAACTTACTGGAAGATGGACCGACGTGGCGGCAAACCAGATAAAATTAAGAATTGTATTAAATATAATAAATTGTATAAGGCCATAATGCGCCTATGATGATGATGATGATGATGATAAACGTACAAATGTTTATTGTGAATTTCCATTGTAGAAATCCTACGCTTTCGACATATTATTTAATTAAATATACGATTATTTATCTTAAGATAATTCAAGAATTTGAAATTAATTTAATTTTTATTCCTGAAATGAAATCATTAAAAATAGATGAATAAATATAAAACCTTTTACCTGTATGAATTGTTAAATAATACATTATGAATTGTAAATATTTAGAATACCAACTCTGATAAATTAATATATTATCAAGAGTTATTTCGCTCTTTGCATTACTCTATTTAAAATACAAATGCATTTCCAGAATATTTGAATTATTTATTTCGTATTATAATAAATTAATGCTGAAAGTAAAATTGAGTAAAATTGGGAGCATTGAACTGGAGGCTCTATATAATTTTTTCAATTTGATTAAAATTGAATGGAACTCTTGGAAAACTGGTGATTTATGGAAATATTTGAGTTTAATAGATGCTTTATTATCGTGGTGGTATCGAAAAAAAAATGTTTTCATTAGTAATTGATAGAAAAACATTTAAATGAAGAATAAAAGTAGAACAAAAGCAGTGTCGGGGGTGGAAGCGGGGCGTTGATTCCATCGGATTAATGAAAATGAATTAAACATCACCGGGGGAGTGCCAGGGCTGATACGCGTGCAAAATTGATGAGGTACGTAAGAGCCGTACTGGGGGAGGTGAGAGTTCAATTTTACAACAATCCCTCAATTTATCCCATTGATACCCTGGCGAATCCCTCGATGTCGATATTCTTTCTATCATCCCTCCCCAGCCCCCACCTAACTCCAGTTCCGTTCTTCGTGTGAGCCCTCTGGCTCAAGTCTGGCCCGGCTTAAACTTCAATTTGTATGCAGGTGTTTGCCAGTGCCGATTCAATCATTCAAATTGCATATGCGATTGTCAATCGGACTGCATGGTCCGGTAACTTAGATTGCATCCATCATAATTTTACCTTAATCCTATTACTTGGAACGAGAATTTGCAAATTAACCCCTTTGGAAAGGTCACTCGAAATAGCTCAAAGATTAATATGCCATTTCATAAATTTGCAACAATTCCTCTCTATGAATAGACATGCCGAATATGAGATGGTGGGATATTCCCCAGTGTAATACTCTACCAATTTGGCAAATAAATATGCACAAATCGCTAACGACCATTCCCAGCAATCGAGTATTACAAATTGGGGTTTTTGCTTTAAATAATAATTCTGAATTTTGAGACACGAGGGACACAATTGAGAATGATCTCAGATATTTTCAGGGCTGTCTCTCTGTGAACAGACTCATACATTACGCCGCGGGGGCAGCCGGAAATCCCTCAAATAAAGCCTTAACACGGAAATATAAAACCGGGTGAAAAATAGCAGGTCATAAACCAACGCGTCGTTACAAGGAATAAAGATTTTTTTTTTAAAAATAAAAATTTGCACTGAAATGCGTCAAAAAATTAGATTATTCGCTCGCAGAGTAAATAAGGACTTCGTCCAAACGAGTTCTTCATTTCGTATATATCAGATAATTCTGTCGTTGAATGCTAATCCGGATGGAACTCATTATGTGCTTAAGGGTTTATATGTAAGTATGGATTAGGAAAACGGAAAAATATTCCTTTACTCACTTATACAATCAATAATATGCAAGAATTTATTTCAATGGTGACTCTTTTGATTTTTGGACATTTTCCGAGTTACAAATTTTGATTCTCCGATCAATTTTTGATCACTCAACCCTTTAATGATCTATTAAATATAAAAAAAAATGTGGATAATCATTCTCGTCAATATGTGTCGACGAAAAAAGTATTTAAAAAAATTATCAATCGTATAAATCGAGGGATTTAGTAATAATATTTCCACAAATATTAAAAAGAACTATCTCAGGTTTTTAAAACATAAAGTTATAAATAATATAATACATTTAGTATTAATATCCATAATCAAATGATTAGGCATTTCTTATTGTAATTCTAAACTAATTAGTTTAATTACTTTTTTTTTAATCGGTTTCAAATTTAATATTATCTTTAAATGTAATTAATACTAATGCTTAATATATTTTTTTTAAATTTGGAAAGTTTTCGTAGTATCAAGTCAACAAGTAGTCATGTGTTAAATAAGTACAACTTATTATAATTGTAATTAAATTTTATTGTCTGCTTAACTAAAACTGATTTTATTTAGGACTAATTATAATATAAATAAAATCAATATTTAAATAATTTTATAAAATTATTACTAAAAGAAATAGCTAAGATCATTTTTATTCAACGTAGAATAATACAACAACAACGTAGAATCAGATCAGTATTTCCCAAACTGTGGCAAATACTGTTGTAAAGATGTAAGCATTCGATATATAAAAACTAAAATTAAATAAATTTATTAATTTTATTTTGAAATATTTTTAAAGCATTATTTAGAAACATATTTTAAAATTTTATCATTGAATATGAAAGAATATCTTCACATGTGTATTCTAGTTTTTATAATATTAGCACAAATATAAAAGAAGTTACAGATTTTTTTCTGGTTGGTGGCGAGGATGTGTGTGTTGTCCTATGAATGAAATTATGTATATAGAATTATTCTAGCTTTAAGTCATTGAAATATATTTTTTTTTAATTAAAAACTCTAAGTTAAACTTCGATTTACCTATGTTTTTAGAAAAAGTTTACCAATACTCAACTTTTGTATCCTGAAAATATTTATAAGCGTAGTAATAATTAAATACATAATTTTGCTTATGCCAGATGACATTTTATTTACAGTCAGAGTCATGTGATATTTTATTGTGATTATTTGAGTAAAATTGTAAAGTTTAGTGTCGATGTAATATATTTGAAAGAATGTTCTAACCTTATTTTTGGTATATGAATTTTTTTCGCAAAAAAAATATATGTAATTCGCGAATCGTTCAGCGTTATTGGAGAATGGGATAAATTCCAATAGCGCATTACCAAAGTATTGTGGATATTAAAAAGTCGACCAAAAAGTGTTGGAGCCCCTCGAATCTGAAAAAAGTTTTTCCGCCCCGGGGACACAATCGGAATTGAACTCTCTTCTATAAAGTCAATTTTGTTCTGGCTCAGCGTCTGCCATCTTCCTCTGTCATATTTTCTTTCTGTATCGCTTTTAATTGCTTTTTCCTCTGTCTGCGGAAGACGGTGGTAGCCTCTCCCGCAGGAATATCCGAATAAAGTTATCTGTCTTTTCTTTCATTAGGTCATGTCAATGCGGTGAAAAAAAGTGTCCCGGCGATGAGAAACTTATTAGAACAAATAAAACTCCGACGAAACATTTTCCCTCTCGACTGCCTTTTTTTTCTTTGAGGAACTTAATAAAATTCGTATAAATGTATATACATAGATATATTCAGGACATTTTCAAGGAAAAAGTCAGCAACACCAACTCACAATTTTCTGAAAATTTATATGGAAATTCAATGAGATTATTCTGATTTTTATTCTTATAAAATATATGATATTTTTTATCTATCCCATTTTTAAAAAAATATTTTTAGTAACATATATGTTATCTCTTGTGTTAAAAATAATATATATGATTCAAATTAAGTAAAATTAATATTTTTAAATTATTTTCTTAATCTGAATTAGATGAAAACACAATTTCCTGTAAATTAATGGATTAATAAATTTTAATAAAATTAATTTCGCATTATGAACGTTGGTCGGTATATCAGCAGAGCCTCCGACGACAAATAAAATACATTTCCAACAACTGGCTTTGATTAATTGCCTGTCGATGCTTAACCTGGAAATTATTATCCCGGATTTCCTGGCAATTTTGCCAGACTCTCTGCCGGTAACAAATTTACTTGACGACTTGTCAAATTACAGACAGCGTTATTAAAAACACGGATAATCCAGCGGAGATGAGACGGACTTATAAACGGAAAATTGCGAAGAAAACTCGGGCGTCGATAATTTTTCTCACAATATTCGTTCGCGTCCATTATGTCCCGGCGAATACGTCCCGGGAATTCACCTTTTAGGATGTTTCTCCATTGAACTGTTCACGGTCCTTCGCATTTCTTTCGCTCCACGTGTATCCTTTTGTCTGGTTATTATACAAAGCCCCGAACAATATCCGCTCAATCCTGGAATGATTCGCTTGTTTATCAAACTTGTACAGAGTGGGCCGCAAAAGTTTTCCGTTATTAAACCTTGCGGAAAATTTCCGTTCGGAAAGATAATTAATTATGTCGTGAACTCGATAAGAATATTTGCAAAGCGAAAATCGTATAATTAGCGAATGAATATATATAACGCACGCGTATTGATTTTCATGTCTCGAGCAAATATTTATTCAGCAAAATATACACGTTTCAGAAATGAATCTTGTTTTAAATTAATTAAAACATTTCACAAGTAAATTTATAAAAGTCGAACACTCTGTATTTTATGACATGGCCACACATTCGAGGGTTCGGTGTCGACTAGGCTCTTTTTCGAGGGAACGATTTTCTGATCATCAAATATTTCAAGAAAAAAAATCAGTCGACTATCCGTAAAATCCTTTTTTGTTTAAATTGACTCCGCCTACTTTGTAAGACATCTACGCTGAATCGACAATGAAAACAATTCTCTCGGCTCTCAATATTATATATTATATTATTTTTATTAATTTTTAAGAGAACTCGTGAGTATTTTTCAAATTAGACTTAAAAAATCTGTAATAAGCGATTGTCGTGTTTCGTGATAAAGGGCCAACTCCCTGTTAAACTTCTTCACTTTATAAAAAAATAGTTTAATTTATTAGCCAATCCCAAGCCCTTATCTATTATTTTGAATGCGAAATATGCAGCTACGTCAGATTAATTACGGTAGATTCATCCAACAGTTCGACTAATTCTTCTTCGTCCAATGTACGATCCATAAATACTCTTCGAAGTTTTGGATATCAAATCATTAATCGAATTCCCTCAGATTAGAGAAAATCCAGAATAAATTTCTAAGATATCTCTATATAAAGGAGTTTGGATTCGTGTGCTTTTTCTTCCGCCAATTGTGAGGACAGGTGCTCTCAGAAACTCTCCGGTAACCAGAGCTATTACTCTGCTCAAGCATATTATTATTTTTATGTTTTTTGACTATTAGGTTTCAATACGTGATTGGCGACCTGAGTTGTTCTGTAATGCCAATCATGCATTGTTTTTTTATAATAAATAAATATATAATTAAATCCTCGTCCACTAATACCACTACAAATATTAATTGTCTTTTAGCATTCGTCTTCTATTGGTAGTATAACATTTTCTCCAGGGACTACTTCTGGCCACAGCTTTTCCTGAAAGCTTTTAAAGTGGATTCTTTTATTTCTTTATCGGATCCAAGAACAATATCGACACAATTTTGCATAAATTTTATTTTCCAGGTTTGTATTAATGTAGCTGTTAAATATTCGTCTTAACCGATATCATCTAATATTTTTTCAAATATTCGACGAATAAAAAACGCTTAAACATTGAAACTATACTCTGATTTACTAAGATCGTGTTTCCTTAAATAAATTTCTGCATCGGGTATAAGACATTTGTAAAACCTATTTTTAAAAATAATAGTTGTGGTCCAAGCTTATTTATTTGCTGTCCAATAAACAGGCATAATCGTTTTGTCATATCCTTTTAGTAATCGGGGATATAATTATCCCGAGTTTTTGACTGGATCATCAAGTACAATGAACGAACGGATTGATAAAACTTTTTAGTATATAGGTATCAGGGTCGCTGAACAGGATAATAAAGGTTGATGCTTTTTCGTATCCATTCACAGTTTCTAAGGGAATAAAGCAATGGATGCAATAACCCTAATACTATTTAGTTTTTTTAGCTAGTGTCTATTGAGGATTGAGTATTTAATTTTTTTCGAATAACTCTTTTAATATAAATCCTAGATGTCACATTTTTTTTGTATTTATCTAAAGACGTCTAGAGAATAAATAATGTAAATAATCATTGACCTTTATTGTCCCAAATAAATAAAAAAATAAATAAATAACAATATTCGCATCTATTGCCACAGCGCGATATTTTTTATCGCTCGCATCCAGTACAATCTACTGAGTGCGAGTGAAACCATGCGATTAACACGTGCGACGAGAGCTTGGTAATTTGTGGCGGAACACAATAATTCAAATTTTAATCAATATCTTGACTTAAAATGCTTGGGGTCTATTTTTCATTATAAAGAGACGTCCTTCGGACGACGCGGTTGTTTTCGAGCTAGATCAATTAATAATTAAAGGCTTTATTATGAAATCTCCAGGAAAATAAGAACTTGAGAATTAGGTCTGGTGTATAGCCCTTATTTTTTTTATAATTTCGGAAAATTCCGAAGTAAATCTTTAGGCAGATTTTATTTATTTATTTAAATATTTTGACTAGGATGAACGGCAGAACAGAAATATTCTAAAGCGCCATTCACTCATATAAAGATTCTAAAGATGCATGGAAAATAAGTCTTTCACACTAAAACTCCCCCAGTGTCAAATCGCGACACTGGTTAAATTTTAATTTATTAATTTAATAATTAATAATTTTTTATAATAATAAAGTAATTTTTCCTCGATTTTTCATATTATGTACACATATGAGAATCACTTCTAAATTTTTTTAAACTAGCTTCTACTAGCAGAAAAATTGTGAAATATTTGTTAATCTTAAGTTGAAAACTGTTCATTTCTTTTTAAATTATTATAAATATGTATTTAGTGCTTTTGTCATTGCAGATTTCTATCCATTTGCTATGAGCTTTTTTTATTGATAGATGATTTATTTTTAAAATCGTGCTCTTCTGAGTTATATCAAAATCGTGTTGTACTAAACTGTGTTTTACTTTGTATATATCACATTCTATCGGAAAATTCGAGCTTTAAGGTGACCTTATTGCGGAAAATTTTCATTGATGATAAAATAATATTTTTATTATTTATTTTATGGATTGAATAATTCCTTTAAATTGTGATCACTGAATATAATATGAAAAATGTTATATAATATTTTATATATATATATATATAATTCCATCGTTCTTTGCAATATTACTTTCATACATTCGCTGAACTCTTTCATATATATTACATGCGTGGGATAAGATATTGTTTTATCGGAAAAACTCGGGTCTTCAAATATTAGAAAGTGAATAGTAGCAGGTGGTGCCATAAGAAAAGAGTCTACCTCATCGCCCAAATGTATTATTTTTCCTCGCCAAAATACATATCTGGGGAAAAACGCCGTAATTCGGACGTATTGTTCGTAATTTGCATTGTTCCAAAATATGTATATAAATCAGTACAAATCCCCGGGGGTAGCGCTTTTATTATTATTTTTTTTTCTTAAACATTCGATTTTTTATTCCCGCCGAAACCTTTTCCTTTGCGTCCTAGGCACTTTATCCCGAATATGAAAAAAAAGTGGCTTTACTCCTGGCCTATCTATCTTCCTTATATAAGCTCCACGGGACGGGACGCGTATTTATTCTGAAAGTGTTCATGAAAAATGTCGGTACATAATGTGCACGAGCTCCTGTACATTGTGCGGGATACGGTTCGCTGTTTACCCCGTGGAAGGAATCATTAAGATACCATAGTCCATTGTAATCGCCTCGGGTGTGTGCTCGTGGAAACTCCAGCAAAATCAACAGCAATAAACCATACATTGTTTCAAACGTATATAAACATATTAAATTCTAAAAAATACATTTAAAAAAAAACAAACACGAAAAATCAGTTCTAACATCGAAAAAATATTTATTTTATTATAAGCTCTGTAATAATAATATATAGAATTTTAAAGAGAGAGAGAGCGAGATTAATTATATTATCTAAATAAAAAATATAAATATATGAATTACGTAAAATTTTTCAGATATAAATATCATTTTATTCTAATTATATCATCAAACGTTTCATAAACAAATAAAATATGCTAAAAGGTTCAGATGAAAACACAATGCTTTTTATCTTATTATTTTGGGTCAGTTTATATATTCAAGTATGACAGTACTACGACTGAAGCAACCTTGAGCGGATCCTGAAGTCCTGACAGATTAAATCTAGCCACCTTTTCCCTAGTGCGACTCCTTTCGTCACAGGAAGTCCCTCTCCCTCACGTATCCATCCGGTCTCCTGTACATATGCCCATATCACTGAATTCTGCTCTCTCTCTAAGTTTATCTCATATGGATACTATCTTCAAGCTACCTCTGATTTATTATTTTATTTTATGTTTTGCTCCGTACAGGCTGAAGCTTTCTAGCAATTATATCTTAAATATCAAATCATGGCTAATCTTAGACATATTTATTTAAAATTAATTACGTTAGTTGAAAGACTTTCCATTTTTTTTCAAAGATGAATACAATGTTAAAAAGTTTTATTATAAATTATCTTTTACATTTACTGCCAGGTTGGATGATAAACATATTAAGTTTGGGTCACGTGATACGTAATATTTTTTAACAGATTTATGCAACACGTGTGTTCAAAATTTAAAAGATTATTTATATTACCTATATTTATTTGCTCAAGATATACAAGGATTGTTAAAAAAATATATGGAGTTTGTTTTTTTGTTGGTATATTCGTTCCTGACGTATCTAAACATTAATGCTCATTTTATTGGTGTATTTAGAAAAGGTTTCAGCTGTTTTTGTGTACTGAACGATTTTTCACATTCGGAAAATATGAAAAATACAATTTATAATAAATCTAAAAAGGGTGGGAAAACAATGAAAATAACGCCCTAGCGTATTAAAAACAATGACAACGACAAAAAAACAAAGAAAATTATCAAAGTCAATCTCCGAATAATTATTAAAGAGGTAATTGATAGTTTTCGCAGATCTTGTAACAGATACTTTTGCAATTTTTCAAACGACCAAGCTTTATCATACTGAAAGAAAATGCCTAGATGAAATTATTTATCCAAATCTCAAAAAAATGATAATGGTTTCAAAACGGTAAAATCCCAAGCGAGAATATTTTTATTCAGTTTAAGATCCGATGATCGAATTATAAGACCATTGCTAATAAGTCAAGTTCTAAAGCGGAATTCACTGAAAAGGATAAACATAGTATATATTCTTATTCATTGGAGGACTAAAAAAAGCTTGGATTAAGTCATAAACGTCAAAAAAGCGTACTCTCTTTGAAATAATAAAAAAACTTATGTATATAATGTTGGCTTTTTTTGGCTAATCATATTGGTGGCTTGTCGAGTTTTCCGGAGTTTTCTTCTCACCAATTGCGATGATGACGTGGGCTTTTTACCGAGAATTGTGAGGATTCTCTTATCGAACCAAAATAACACATTTTTTTTTTTGTGTCTTTGGATAAGTCTTTTTTTAACTACCATTATCATGCCAGTGAGGTAACAATTCCTCTAATAATTCCTAAGCAAACTTTGGATTTTATATAATCTGTCAAAGAATATATGGTAACCTTTAATTTCTAGAATCGAATGTTACAGATTGTGAATATTTTTCAGATCTGGAATATAAACAATTCTCATATTACCCGCAAAATTAACTTCGGCAACATTTTTCAGCTATAATTTCACCATTTCAGAACACAATTTAACTGTCGAAAAATAGTTGTATCGCTTTTAGGACATTTATTTGATACCACAGTTAGTATAAAATATCAAAACAGCTGTAATTGTACATTGAATCGCAAAGGATTGAACATCACTTCAAGTAAACAAAATTTATCTTGACAAATAAATATAATTTATTTATTTATTCATTTGACTGTGTTAATTTTTAATGTTATTTCAGTTCGATTGAAATTTGTATTATTTGTTTTATAAATAATATAATTAATTATTTCTAATGCCCCAAACTAACTACATAAATATTTTTATTAACCATTCAGAGGTAATGGGTGTCTTCCTCTTACATACCCGCTGCACAGTGTTATAAAGAATTCCCAGAGTTCATAGTTTTCGTCAGACACCTATTCGACTTCTACATATACTAGAAATATACTAGCCTTTCAAACCATGTATCTAAGAAGTCATAGGATAAGGTCGACGTTACTTTGAAACAGCGTTGGATAAAGTGTATCACACTATACTTATTACTAAATAAGATAATTTTAGATTCTCGGTCAATCCCTTACGATTTTTTTTCACTTATTTAAAGTAGAGGAAACGATACGTGATTCATGATTCCCTAACGTCATGTGTCTAATATGCAGCTTCTGGAATCCCACATGGTTCCAATTTACGACCATTATTATTCGTATTATATATAAACGACTTATAACGTCCTTTCTTCTAATGTTTCATAATTTGCAGATTACTTAAAACTATTTAATGCAATTAACTCAATAGGTGATGCCCTTTCGTTGCAGTTGGACATTGATTATTTGCGCGATTGGTCGTTGGAAGTATTAGAAATCAATCAAACAATGACATTTTCTATATCAAAGGAGCCCATCATTTTTAATTTCAGACTTGAAAACGTAACTCTCCCTAAATAATAGTATGTTAAACATCAGGGTATTTTGTTTAATTCCAAGTTAAAATTTAGTTTACATGTATCGGACGTGTGTATGAGATCGTCTGGAATGTTGGGCTTAGTCTTGAAAAATACTCATCACATATATAGCACCTTAGACATACGAGTGCTATACTATGCATTGGTAGCTCGATAGCTCGATAGCTTGATAGCTGATAGCTCGATAGCTTGTTTCGATCAGGATCTATTGTCTGGATGCCTTATGACGCTTCAAATATCCTCAGACTAGAGAAAATCCAGAAGAAATTCTTAAGATATATCTACTCAATGGCGTACGGTGGACTTGATGTTGGGTGTGCTGAATGTGGAAAAAAATATAATAAAAAATACAATTTTCAAAAATACAATACTTCTTTTTATTTTTCTTTATGTAGCGAAAACGAAAAAAAAAAAAAATTCATAAAAAAAACTGTATTTTATTGTTATAATTTTTTTCCACATTCAGCACACCCAAAATTAACACCACCGTATGCACCTGAATATATCCATGAGGGAATTTGTATTTTATCTGAGCTTATATCCCAGCGCATGGATTCAGGGTTGCCTAGGGTATGTAACCCTAAAGAGGGGTCCATCTACTTGGTAAAGCACTTCTTCAAGCTGTTGGTTGGCGCAGTACATAATCTGACTGGCCACGGTAGTTTCAAGGATAAATTTAAAGAAATTAACCTTCAAGAATTGACTGACCAAGACGTCTTAAAAGAACCAGCTACAATCAAGCCTGGTTCTGATATCGCGAAAGAAGAGATTGGTAGTCCGCCATTTAGGGGAGGAATTCCACCTCTCCTGCTACTGTCTAAGAGCCGATTCGTAGACGCCTGCTCTTAGATTTACCAAAGGTTGTTATTTTTTAGGCAAAAATTGGAGGCCCTCAGTTGGATTCCATGGTCAAAGATGTAACCTCCTTGTACTGTGCGAGTTCCCCTTATGGGCCCCATCAATTTTCTTAAACCACATGGCTGATTACGTAGATTTTCAAAGTAAAGTAACGCTACAAATTTTCCCTCGCGAATATGATCGCTTTGTAAACCCAACCATATATTGTCTTTAAA
>JAGXCT010033435.1:0-35978 GCA_022495035.1 Philopotamus ludificatus | reverse complement strand
TATATATTTATATATACATATGTATATAACGGTTTTATTTAATTATTATTATTTAAGTATTATTAGGAATATATTGAAAATGCGTTAATGTATGTATGTAAATATATATATAATAAGAAATGGTGGAAGGTGTTAAAAAAATTCTCATAATTATACACGATTATAAAAATGGTTTATCTGCTTTTATGGCGAGGAAATGGCGCATTGTTAAGGAAATTTATTCCTAGTAAATCTGAAAATAATGTACACATAATTTATTATTAAGTGAGGCGTTACTGTGCTATTGTTTGAGATTTCTGCCACAATATCGTCCATGAGATTCGCTTAACGATTTCTGTTCGATACACTTCGCGTTTCGCCCTCGCTGTTAATGTCCGATTACAAATGCCATTTTTAAAAGACAACGATAATGATGATGATACGGATTTGAGACAAGTGTTTTCATCGATACAAAAATGCGGAAACGGAGCACCGTTATCCCGCCGTGTGCCCATCGGGTGAATTTTTTGGTAAAATTCGACGTTGACGTAATGATAGAGTCCCAAATCGCGGTAGGCGTACACTCGGGTGTAAATTTTATCGGATAATGGGGTACGCTAGGAGATTTATATAATGGCACACCATTAACTTGCACAATTTTTTAAAATACCCATTTTTTTGGCGTTCGAAAATATATGAACAGTTAGGTTTTATATGGCGGTATGACGTGCGCCCGGTGCTCGCGAATCTCAGCCGTGTAAATTGGGAAAAGCACTTTTTTCGCCATTATCGCTCGATTGGCATGAAAGGGTTAATTTGACACTGATTGACACTAAGTACGATTTTTTGAGCGACTTCAAATGCGTAATTGCGATATTTTTAACAAGTTTAAATGAGTAATAACCTTGATACACATACAGGACCGCAATTACGGTAATATCCGACGAAACATATTTATTTATTACCATTCTCGAGTTTTATTTAAACTTATTATATTGGAAGGACCCAAATGTATTTTCGTATTTATTTAATGAAACTAAAACGTATATTTCTAATTATACAAAATAGTTACCAATATTTTCTATGACCTTTTGCCATCTATTAGGTTAAATCTAAAATGCCTTTCTTATAAAATTCTGCAGGTTTAGAATCAAAATAATCTAAAAGAGATGATTTTATTTCATTTTTGGATTTAAAATTAAATCTCGTAAATAATGCTCCTATGAGCGAAAAAGCTGATAATGAGCTGGATGGAATTAATCTATCAAACCTAATGTTGCGATTCTTCTTTCTCCTTCAGTAACCACAGATACCGCGCCTCATGTGATTGTTTCTCTCAGTCAACGCACGTGGGACTCAAACGCCTTATTTTTTAATCTTCCTTATTTTTTCAGATATCTTTGAGTACTACTATAAGTACCGGATTGGCTCGATAATTCTTCACTACTGAGAGTCGGAATTTTTTTCAACCTCTTCTTTCAGGACTGCTTCATCCACTTCACGGAAACGTCCACTTTAGACTCATTTTTCAAATCAATATTGCCTGATTTAAATATTTTGAACCATATTTGACATTTCCTGATGTTTAACGCGTCTCCATAAATTTCGCAAATATTTTTTGTTGCCTCCGTTGCGTTTTTTTTGGGGTGAAACTGAAACAGGATACAGCTACGCAAATGTTCTTCCGAAAGACTCGTCTCGGCCATTATTAAAGGGACACGTAAAAAATCTAAGCAAAACGAAGATTGGAGACTTCTCACAACACATAAAATATTTAAACACGTCTTTCTCAGTCAAAGGACTGAAGAAAACTAATCTAAAACTATGATTTCTGAAAATGCGACATTACATTTGGGTCCATCTAATATAATATTTAAAAAAATCCGAGACACGTTTTCGAGAGTATCTTGAATAAAATTAGCATGTTGTATTTGTTTTGTTATACTGTTTATATGGAAAGAGTAATCCGTTTGTAACAGGTTACATCTAATTTTTATTAGTGCTTTGTATAATTCTTTATAACGTGGCATAATCGTTTTTAAAACAAATTAGAATTTTCCACATCGTTCAGCTTTTTTATCATTTATTTAAAAATAATCACTCGTCAATTGTTAATTCTGCAATATTTTTAATTGTTATTTTTTCAAATCCTTCTCTGCTAATTATATGTTCCAAAGCAACAGTGTCAGAATCTGATCTTGTTATGGTATAAAAAGAACGATAGCGTATTTGAGGTGGCTTTTTATTCTTCCAAGCCAGTGATGCAAAAACTTGACTAACTTGCTGGCAAAATTGGACGATTATTAAATATCAAAATTTTCTCTGTATTTTTTTTTCAAATATCAGCATTGTTTCTATTATACACAGTTGTGAAATTTTACATTTTGTCAAGAAAATGATCCAAACCAAGTTACAATTTAATAAAAATATTCACTACAAATAATTTACAAACCATGCATTATTGATACACTTTGAATATGAATATATTCCAGATATTACCGGCATAAGATTTTTTATGAGATTTTCATACATAACATATTTACGTTTGTTTTTTTTAAGTACAACTTAAAAATATATTAATTAATTTACAATATTATTTTATTTTCGTGAATTTTCCGTAATTAGTTAGATATTTTAGTCGATATTTTTAATAAAATCAGTATTAAAATATTTTGAAAACAGTGTTATATCAAAACCGTATTTTTTTGTTGATTTATCCGTATATCCAGTGGTGGCTCGTGAGTAAATTTAAATAAATACTGGATGCGAGCGAGAAAAAACATCGCACACGTGACAACAGAAGCGAATATTATTGTTTTTATTTTTTTTGCAATTGCGGAAAATAAAGGTCACACTTTTTTAGACAAATACAACAGTTAGTGATATGTAGGATTTTATATTAAAGGGGTTATTCGAGAAAAATCAAAAATTTGGGGTGCCCAATATACCCCATCGGCACCGCTCGGTTATCCAAGGATTTCAGTCGAATAAAAAAAGTTCTCAGCTTTCATAACAAAAGCATATCGGCTTAGTTTAAATAATATTTCATAAATCAGATAAACATTTTCTTTTAGTTTATTTTTTGCAAGAATTTATTACAGAAAATTAATTCTCCTGTACAGAATACAGGAGAATTAATTTTCTTAGATATAAAAATATTCTAAAATTATATTCAAAATAATGTCTGGGCTTTGTCATGAAATAAAATAAAAAAGGATATATTATATATTTATCGCCTATTGTTCGCTTACCAATTTTTCTTTGACCCATGTATAGGTAGAGTAGTATATTTCAAAATTTTCTTCCCACAGCACGGTTGAACATATAATATATATATACATAGTATTTTGCCATCAATAATTTATGATCTTTAAAAAAATTGCGGCACATCTTATTTGTTCACACAACCTTAAACATGGTTAAAAATCCATGAAAGACGTCTTATATGGACACCATCTGCTGAATTGAAGATCAGAATTTTATTATTATTGATTTTGATGATCGCGGTTATACAAATAGTTTATTATTTGACATCCTCGCTAAATAAATAATGTTAAATTTGTCGCCAATCTCTGCATTTTGGTTTTACCATCTGCGCTTTTATATTGAGTTGTTTAAAGCTCTCATTCGAATCGATTCGGCGTCTTCGATGATAAAGTTGATAGGTCACTTAGCGCGCATGCGCACACGCGACGGAAGTCGGCGAGTTCGTCGACCTCGCAGTACACGAATAATGAATAAAGAAAAATAAACAGTGCCGTCCGTACAAAATACGGCAAATTAATGGTGGCCCGAGGGCGTCCTAAGAGGTTTTGGATGTCGAGTGTGAATTCGGTTGTGAGAACCGGCCTGTGCGCATGCGCAAAGGATCACAACATCGCGCGTATATATGCCATGTACGTGGTGCGGCGGCTCGATGTGCCATGTCCCGTTCACTTTCGGGCCGATAAACTGGTCCGGGCGTTTCTTCAATTTGCCTTTGTCAATTCATCAATCGGCACCGTGACAAATTGACGTGAAATGGTGTGATGCATGTTGCATCGGTTCAGCGCATCAATTCATCCGATCATGCTGATAATAATTACCGTTCATATTTGAAAATCTAATAAAATAAAGCACCGAAAATGTACTAGATATGGACAAAAATATGTTTAAAGATATCATAGTAATTTAATAAATAACGTAAATTATTTTGCTAATTATAATTAGCGACGGCTCGTAGATTAAAGATTTGGGGGTGCTGTAGAAGATTAAAATTTAAAACAAATATAATTCAAAATTGACTCAGTATGGACGACACGGGACTGCCCCAAGTCCCAGCGCAACACTGCGCTTAGCGATGAGAAAACCCTCCCCACCCCGCTGCCGCTCCGTATCCATCCAAAACACGACGTTAGCAGCGCTGACGATCAGACAGCGCTCTTGCTCTATACCGCGCTTATTATCATTTATTATTATATCCAAATATATTTTTCCTCAATTTGTTTGGGTATGCTGCAGCTTTGGGACTGTATATAGACTATAAACCTATATATCACATTCTATAGGCATATATCATCGAAATACATTTAACTTCTGTCAACATTATCGCCAAATGTTCAATAAATTGGCAATTAACAAGTAATCAAATAAGGAATTATGTAATTATTCTAATGTTAATGTTTAAATCTCAGGTATTTCCTGCTATTTTGGCATGAGTCAGTGTTTATTATCACTTTGAAACTCTAAGCATTAATAACCATATGCCTTTAATTCAATGGTTTATTATTTTAGAAAATTTTCAGATGGAAATTTGTGAACAATCTTCATTTATATTAAAATTTAATGGTATCTTCTAATTTCCATAATTTTCTTGACGCATAGTTTTATTACCACAGTCATATATTGTCTTTACGAATGTCATAAATTATAAAAAAAATACATTAATCCATGTTATTTAAAAACTTTTTTTAAAGAGATCATAAGTATTCTTGGACCCTTTTTACGCAGTTTTTTACGATACTGTACGAAAAGAAAGAGGTTTATTTTAATATATTTAACCTTTCTATAGCGCCGAGACAGGGACCGCGCTATAGATACCTGCCTATAGAAGTCTAGGCACCCATATAAAATTTGGGGTTAGGGTTTTTTAATTGTAATTGATTTGAACGTTTTATAGTTATAAGGGATTTTACGATTTTTATCATTAAACGATGCTGTAAACCATGCAAAATTTGAGAAACGCGTAAATATCGTTTTAAAATATATTTTTTATATAAATTTTAAAGGTTTTAACACTTTCGCGGACATGCCGTAAAAAGTATGTGGACAATAATAATCAATAAAATACATTAAAAATATTCTAAAATATACGAATATTATTAAAATTGACGTCGTGTCCTACGCGACATCAAAAAATGACTGCAATTGACACAATATTCGTAAATGAATTATTTTAATATCGACGCTCAAAAAACATTTTTAATTTAAAATATAAAAGTATATAACCGTTATTTAGATCATTATGCACAATTTATTGTACAATTAGTGGTAAAAGGCCTGAAAATTTTAACGTGATATCCTATTTACATTGAGATACTTGCTATAAATTGCTTTCAGCGTCGATGCTGAAAGAGAATTTGAGATATGATCGTATTATCCGCATATTTAAATTATATCTATAAAAAATATATCGCAGCTTTCAATTTGCGTTATTATTCATATTTTTTATACTCAAATTTTCACAATAGACATGAACTAACTTTCATTTTTTTCAATAATAGATTTGATACTCAATAACAATAATGCAATATAAAAATAAATTGTATAAACCGATTTATTTTTTATCACTTTAGATAACGCACTACTTTCCATTCCAATATTTCTAATGCAATTTTTTTCGAATCAAATAATTTGATCTCGCATTACGTGTTTTTATTCTTTAAAAGTTTCCACGTGCAAATTTGCTATTCCTATTAATTTCTACTGGCCGTTTAATGTGGAGCGAGATTAAATGCATTACACATGATAATTATGGGATAATACACGTTTACGTGCATAACATAATAGATTTCGATTTCAGATAAAGCTAGCTTACAGATGCTCAAATCGTATTTACGATATATCATACGGGAAATGCAGTGCGTGGGAACTGTCCCGGCATATGCCTCGGTTTGCAAGGCATTTTCGACGATACCCATCGGCATGACGCATTAAATTTGCGGCTCTGATTCTTCTATTTATTAGCTGGCAACGTTCAACACCAAATCATCTATCTCTTCATCTATATGTAACACCGAGATGCAGGGAGAAATACAGTGTCCATTCATTTTTCGTGCATCGCACCACTTCTTCCGTTACACCGGCCAAACTTGATAAAGTAGCTAGACCAATTTGTATGTAAAGTTCCATTGTGTTATAAACAGCAACGGGACCTTTGTTCTTCGGCAATTTTGATTCTAAGCGCCGGCTAATTGCATAGGCCAAGACCTCGAAATAATACGAATTTTCCATATTTGTAACACATAAGCCGGCGATCGACCGCGAGCAGCATCATCGGATATTTTTCTCATGTTATTCCGTGTCAATTATGGCATTGTTTGTTGGTTTTTGTTATTAAAATTTAACGGGTCTGCACGTACAAATGCGCGTTCTAGATAATTATTTTTTGTGTAAAGATTTCAGATATCCTTTACAACTGGCGACCGTTACATCGGCTTTCTCTGCGTGTAATAAATTTATGCATTAAACGGAGGAGTAAAGTGAGTTTATGGGGGTTTCGGCTTTAAAATGCATATATTATTAAATTGCAATTCGGCGACAAGTCGAAGTAAAAGTTGTAAATGATATTATTTAAATGTAAAAGTATCTTTGCTCTGAATAGTGATGTACTTTAGATACCAGTCTCGCCGGAAATGAGTATTTTTACATCAAAAATTCAATTATTAATCCAGAATTTTATAATCATCATTATGTATATCACCGATTTTAAATACAAAATTATTTTTGCTCATGCAAAGTCTAAACCTACTTAATGAGATTCATGTCGGGATTATTTGACGGCCACGGGAATGAAGATACTACATTTTTTTTGTATTCGACCACTTCATAAGATAATTAATAAATGCTATAAAGGTAGTACACGTATATGACGTGAAGGTTCTTTAAAAAAATGTTCAGACTTGCAACTCGTGCGCTGTTATATGATGCGAAATGATCTTGGAAGTTAATTATTAATTACACTGGTTTTTAGTTAAAATAATATTTACACAAAGTAGATGGTTTCCTTCTCATGTTTTTCAACTTACTGCTAATGAACTGCCACCTGTTCTTATCTGAATAAATTCAATTTATTTTCTTAGCCAAATATGACATTTCTGACAAGTTTTCAATTGATATTATATTATTTTTTTCATCTGCAGAGATTTTTTTGGCATAAAGCTAACATAAAGTATATTAAAACTGTTGGTTCTAATCATATTCTAGTAGTTTTACGTGATTTCCCGATTCAATTTAATTCTGATTCTTCATTTCGACGATCATTTTACAGTAATTCGAAGTTATAAATACGGTGACCATATTTTTGGAGTTAAATTTGGGAACCGTTGGCAGTATAATTTGGGATGGGGACTTATTTTTAATTATTTGCTACTCTTCGCTCGTTCATATATTGTTCATTTTCAAATAATCCGTAGAATTATTTGAGAAGTATTTTTAGAGAAAGTGTAAAAATGTCTAACCATTTTCACCAACTAATTTTAACTATATACAAAAAACGTTTTAAGCAAATAAGCTTTTAAATAATAAATTTTAGGGTACTTTGACTTTTCATTCATAATAGCTAAGCTTGTTTTTACATCCTTCGCGAAAAATTACCCTACTTATAACTTTAACTTCTTGGAAAAATGCAACCCATAGTCTTAAATATTCACAGCAGGTGTTATAGTATTTAAACAAATTATCTTCAAATCTATTTTAGTTGATAATATTTTAGGTAATTTATTTTTTATTACAATATACTTTAAGGTTTCTTGTATGTATTTTGAGAGTAGGATGATACAACTGGTAGATTCTTACTCTTCAATATTTTTACTTACTATTTTTATGGCATGAAATATCATACATATATTAGTCATAGAACATTTGTACGTTCCGTATTTTTTTTTTAATTCTGGGACAAAGCGCTGGAAAACAAAACTGACCCCGAAAATACAAAACGGATGCCTGCTGGGTCTATTTATTTTTACGGGGATGTTAGGCGTAGCCAATTTTCCCCTTCATTTGATTTTCTTTGGCTGAGTTTCGTTTGATTGTTTTGTTTTTATCTGGTTTCATAAAACGGATGCCTATTTTAGTTCTAAGACTAAACCCTGTCTCTGATATGTTTTGGTCGAACCACTATCATTTTTATTTCACTCAAATAACCGTCCCTTGCCTATTTGGGATCCCAAATTTTTGATTTTTCACAAATAAATCTTTTAATATTATTCCTACAAGTCAAAAACTTTTTTTATTTGTTAAAAAAAGTCTAAAGAATAAATTTCATAAATAATCTTTGACATTTTTTTATCCGAAACTACGAAAAAAAATAACAATATTCGCTTCTGTTGCAACGGGTGCTATGTATTTTCTCGCTCGCATTAGGTACGATGTGCCAAGTGTAAATGAAACCGTGCGGCGAGAACTCAGTCGGCGGCGGGACATCGCCGAGTGCGCTTGTCAGTTACGGATCGGTTAAGAAAATTTAAATAAATCTCAAATCAAGGGGATTTATATCTTTATTGGGAAGTACTTGATGATGAAATATTATCTCAAAAAAATCGCTTTATTACAAAATTTAATCTGTTTTATAATTGAACTATTGACTTTTTATCTGCCGAAACTATTTCTTATATAATCTATCCATTTTTAATACAAGTTTGCAGTACCCTGCCCTAGATCTAAACTACGTGTAAAGAGACAAATAAAGTTGTTATCTCAATAGATGTATCTTGATTTTGAAAATGTTTATTTTTTCCATTTTTTTTGTCTCAATCAGCAGTATTCCTAATTATTATCTGCATTGTGTTTAAAAAATGTTTTCTTCAATAGCAAATCTATATAAAATGTTATGATAAAAGTACGAGACGTCAATAATCATTTTGTTTCTCAGGTTACGTCAACTAGTGCAAGGATCGATGATTTTTTTTGATTTTATCAAGTCCTATAAGATGGTTCTAGCATTTATCTCTCAATAACGATCTACGTACATCTGATCAATTTGTCTGCATTCGATATAAATTTTATAGAGCCCCATTCATGCGCGCGAGCACCATGCAATTATTCACTTACATTTTTTGTCATAGTTAGCACAACATACGAGGTACCTTGTGTAATTTACACGGTCCAGACACGTGTGTGCCGGGAGGAAGTGGGCGTGGTCGCCATTGCGTAATTGTAAGATGTTGCCGAGGGTCATGACTTGCTTGAGATATCCTTCAACTTGAATCCGACGAAGAAAACCAAGACAAGGTTGCTACACTCTGCAATTACACGATCAAGTGCAGCAATTATTAATTCGTTCACACAAACGAGTGTGCGGCCTGCTGCCGGCCCATTTCGATACAGCGAGCCTCTCCTCCGTATCTCCCTCTGCGCGTCTCTATTTGAAGAGATGCTTGATTTATCGCCAGTGTCGGATCCAAAAACAATGCGTGCACCTAATTGAAAATAAGAACCGTATCGGTGTAATTTGACGTAATGGCCGGGTATTAGCGATTCGTGATGACCTTGCGAAATCTAAGCATCGCGATGTCTGTATCGATATGTTCATCGATCAAGCGTTAATAAATGAATATACGTATACGTTTCATTCCATGCTTTCCTTGAAAAAAAAATCGACAATTAATCATACTCAAACTCTTAACAAGTATGTGAAAAATAGTCTGCATTATTTAGCCAAAATGATTAATTAACCTGTTAAAATACTCTTTGTATAAGAAAAACGTGAAATTTCCATCCAATCCGTCGAAAATACGGCAATAATAATATATTAGGATATAATAATTAATCTTGTTTTTCATTCATCATAGAAATGTGAAAATTAATCAGCAAATTCTAATGTAAATGTCACGATTCATGTTTAACGTTCGATAATTATCGATGTATTCGTATTATTATTAGTCGAGACGCGTATAATAATTGAAAATTAATTGCAATGATTAAACGTTAATTGGATCCGCAAGAAAATCGCAAAACTATCCCAGTCTCATTAAAACTTTTTTTTATTATAATCTCCGTGCCGTGGAAGGGTCAGCGGCTTCTTTCTGCATTCGTCCATCTGCAAACATTACAATTTACGATATGTCGCAACGCCCGGCTCGGACACAATTAACAGCGAGTCCGACATTCTTGCGTTCAACACTCTCGCGGTCGAGGACTGGGTTTTCACTCAAGCGGCCGGATGAGGATGCGCTTCTTGTAAAACTGAGTGAACAAGTCTTGCGGCCAGAGCCGTAATGTAAATGGGTACGCGCTTCCTGTTGAGGACCCGCAGATTCCAGTACTGGTCGGGGCGGACCGGCTCTGGACAAGCAGGCGCCATGCTCCTCTCCGGTCAGCTCTTTTAACCTGGCGATTGTGATATGCGTGATATGTTGATAAGTATGGGTCGAGTAATTAAGAAAAATGATGGCGAGTGAGTGTTGTATATCATTGCGACACGAAACATCGCTTACAGGATTCAATTATGCCGAGAATTACGATTGCATATCTCACTCTACTCTTCTAAATAATAATTATATATACACTCATTTTTTTTTACACAGTAGATACGTCTTACCAAAAGCCGTGTAAAATGTGATTATTTCTAAGAATGGTTCGCTAAATTTGAAAAACCGTATTATTATAAAAAAGAACGATATTGTGGCAACGAAAATCGTGTAAAAAATGTAACAATGAATAAATTATACAAAATATTATTCATATATTACCCAAAATTAATCCATTTTTTTAACATTAACCCTTTGCACTCCAAAAGTTTTTTCAAAAAGTTTGTACCAGCTCCAAGCAATTTTTAGAGAATTTTCTCAAATAAAAGATAATTTTGTAAAAAGTGGGTAAAACAGGTTTTTTGTTTTAAAAAGTCAATTTATTTTATTGTTAAAATTGTAGTGTGATATATTTTAGAACATTCTCCAGGATGAAGAGATGGTTTTCGCTCGCACGTATCGCAAAAAAATGTTGTTCTTTTTCTTTTTCCAGGTGTATTGCGATCAGAACATACCAAACAGTCTTTGTATTTTGTGGCATCATATGAAACGGGGGCACCATCCAATCCCTGTTCCTGATCCTTGTTGATGCACGCGCCGGTTTGGATTTCAGCACGAAAGGAATTTCCCAATAACTCCATCAACAATCTCATCGAAATTTCTTATGGCTTAGGGGTTTTCTACCTTCTTTTTTCTCGCATTCGGTATATAATATATAAAATTACAATGGATGTTTCCATCCCCCAAAAAAATAATTTCCTCCACCATTTCAGAGTTTTTCTCATAAAACAATACGACGTCGCATATTGGTCAGCCGTGTCTACCCCACCCATATTTTTTATGTAATTATTAATTACAATAGGTTTTCTAATAAGTACAGGTTGGGTGGTAGAGTTGGAGATCTTCTGACTCACCCTTCTCACTGAGGATTGGGATGATGATGTACTTCATGTAACCTAACTTAACGCAACCCAACTAACCCTAACTTCTTAAGCCAATAGCCAGCTAGCCTAACCCTAACCCAGCCCAACCCAACCCAGCCCAGCCCAACCCAACCCAACCCAACCCAACCCAACCCAACCCAACCCAACCCAACCCAGCCCAGCGCCACAACCTGGCACAACATCATTTGCTCAAATGACAGTGGGGATCTTCCTAACTCGAGACATTTTCTGGGCTATAAATGTTAAAAATTAACCTATATATAATTATCTATAAGCGCACGTGGATGTAAAACTTACGTGTTATCTAAAAATGTTGAAACTACCTCACAATATAATCCTCTCAGTAACAGTTCAGCAATTACTAAAACTATCGTTGAAGTGTACATTATACCTTCACCCCAACATATTTTTTTCCTACATTCCAATAAACAATTGAATGGTTCAATTCAAAGAAAAATAATTATTATCTTTTCTAGGACATATTCCTGACTCATCAGGTAAAAAAAAATATCCGAAATGCTAAAAATAATTTGTAAAATAATTAAAGAAAAAATGTCCACACGTTGTGGACAGTGGAATAACACAGTAAAATATGGCTGGCAATGCAGTATGGACAGTGGAGTACAAAGGAATTTCAAAATATTTATTAAATATATTTTTACAACTCTTTTAAATGTTATAATATATAATCTCCATCGTTATCTATGACTGTTTGCCATCTTTCAGGCAACTTTTCAATTCCTTTTCTATAAAAATCTGCGATTCTCGACATTTTGCAAATTTTTAAATTTGTTATCGCTTAGCGAGTGTTCCATCGATTTAAATAGATAGAAATCAGAGACAAGGTCTGACGAATATGGAGGATGCTTCAAGACTTCAAAATTTAAATCCATAATTTTTTTTCGGGTCATCTTTGCACGGTAAGGTCGTGCGTTGTTATGCAACAGAATTACACCATTTTGGACGTTTCGTTGTCAATATTTCATTCAATCTTCGAGTTGTTGACAATAGAGCTCTGCATTTACCGTATTTCCTGGTCTCAACAATTCATAATGGATAATTCTTTAAATATCCCACCAGACACACAAAAGCACCTTGCGAAGGTTAAGACCAGACCTAGGGGTGGGGACAGGTACATCCTTCTTCGAAAGCCATTGTTTTTTTAACGTTATCTTACACTATCCATTTTTCATCGCTGGTTACAATTCGTCCAAATATTTTTGAACTTTATGACTCGACAAAAAAGAGTCGCACGTACTCACTTGCACCACCTTGTTCCATTCGGAGAACTCATGAGGAATCCAAACACCAAACCAAACACACATGATTTTTTTCAAGTGATATTGCACTGTAGACCATGGAGCATGCAGTTTTTGGGATAATTCCTCAATACTTAGACGTGGATCGGCTTCCACTGTGACCTTCAGCAAATGGATTACTTTTGGGTACCCCTAATATATGTATTTTAATTATTAAAAAAAAAAAATACTATTGTGTTGGAATCGAATCCTTGGTATGTTCAATTTATTATTATTGGGAAATATGTGGTCTACTTCTGTGTTTTTGTTTCACAAGTTGTTTCTTGATATTCAGCCATACTAATTTGCAGGTCCCATTGGAATTTTAAAGCTCGTTCTAGGTCCGGAACATAAGTGAGAAAATGCTATTCCATACTATTAGCATATTGCAAGTCCTCGTGAAATAAAGCCACTGATAAAAGTATGTCCTTTGTCGTCAATGAACACCGATACGTAATATTGCTCGAAAATACATATATAAAAATTATGTTTCTGAGAATTGTGTTGGAACAAATAGTTCGTATAAAAATATGGTATTCGTTCTTTTTAGTGTACCACGTTATTACAAAATCATGTAAAAAAGAGTCGAGTGTACTAGTATTGATAATACACGGTGCTGTGTTTAATGGTATTAAATTACGCTAAAATAAAGTGATGTCTTCGTCAACAAATCGAGTTTATCGAAATTAATTAAATTAGTGGACCAAAAATTATTTGCACTCAATGTTTTGACATAATCTACTTATTTTTGATCATATTTTGTGTATCTATCGTAAGCTATATTATTCTTCGTGATAAATTTTAGACATGTTGAACACAACGGTAATACTATTTCTAAACTACTTCCGGGATTACTTATTCATTTTCCGGGCTCTCATATTCCTCGAATCTTAACATGAATGTTGAGATGTACAAAAGTCTAAATTTATAAACTAAGTTTAATATCCAGATAGGTTAACCTACCGGCGAAAATCTATGAATTCTTCTTGATACTGGCTAGGGAGGGGATGTAAGTTTCAGAACTTTATCGGACCTATGAGTAAATGTCATAATTATATTATAATATTTGTCGTAATAAATTGACGTTCAGCATCGTTTTTTTTATCTATATTTGCATTTCAGATTTTTTTTGTTCTAAAGGAGTTTTCAGAAATAGATCGAAAAATATGGTAGTCGGACAGAGCAAGGTCTGGTAAATACGACGGTTGTGATATAACCACCCGGATCTTGGATTTTTTCGCGGGTAATTCTTACTGTATAAAGGTGTGCAAAGTCCTGTTGGAGTTTAACTTCTCTTCAGTTGATTCAATTCATTTTTATTTTCTTTCAAGTTCAGGTCGAGTCTCTCCAATTGCCGGTAATAGACTTATACGATAATTGCATCACCACAAAATATCCTTACGCAACTTTAATTCTAGTTTCGGGGTAGGAATGGATGTTTAAATTTATAGATGCCATTGTTTTTTTTACTAATATTATCTTTTACAATCCACTTATCGTCTTCTGTTATAAGCTGTGACAAAAAGTGTGGGTCAGACCGCTTCTTTGTTAGAGGAAGATCCGAATTTCTGACTTAATACGTCAATGATTTGAAGAGAAATGGAATCAACCAGAGATTCAAAATTGTCTTCATCAAACCCCGATCGTTGTTCCTATCCTTTTTAAACCAGAAAAATAAAGTCCATAGTTTTACAAAAAAAATATATCACTAAGATGCTTCTACCACCATATTTGGATACAGACTAACTCAAACAATATCAGTTGAAAGTAATAGAGAAATTCCTGTTCGGCTTAAATGTCTAAAAACATTATTATTACAACCAACCGTACTCGTTACAATAAGAAGTTAATTGAAGAGTTTATTTTTTTCCTTATACTATAAATCCGATAGAATAACTTAACTTAACTTAAGTACTAAGAAAATGATGCTTTAAAAAATTATAATATAGAATTATTCTGTTTTATTCGTATACAATGATATACTTTGAAATTTATTGCGTATCTGAAAGTTTCAATACTTATGAATCTCAGAAAACTATCGTTCATAGTTTACATGTACACAGTTTCGATCTATTTTATCCGATACTTATCTCGGATCGCCAAGAAGAGCGCTACGGTGATAGTGATACATTACTGATGATCAAATAAAGATAGCAGTGCATTCGTTGTCATGATCATGTATTACATATTTTTTATGACGGAATATATTATAATACAAAAGCTTCTTGATAAATGAAAATATTTTATTAATCAATTTTACGATAAAAATATTTAATATTAAAATACGTGGATGTAATTTTGCTTTTAACATATATTACCTCCATATGTGTTATCACAATACAATATGGCAATTCACCATTATTACATTTGCATTCGGTAAGATGAAACGACCACTTTTTTACGGCGATAAATTTATTTTTATTAATATAATACAACGAATACCAACGGTTATCCGTATAAACGCCATAAAACAAAGCCATATAATTTAATCGTACTAGCATATGGCATGGCTGAGATGTGCACAGTACAATGTGAGAATTTATGGCCAAAATTTTTACAATTTTCCAACCGAACACAATAACGCTAATAAAATCGTATTATAATAATTTTCCGCGGCATCGAGTGTAAAATTCAAATTTCACCACAGAATAATAAATAGTCCGTGATATTCGCATGACATTTTCAGAGCGGCTGTCATTCCACAACAACGAATCCCATACGCTTGAGAAACATATTGTTAATTCTCATATTTTATGAAAATTTCGTCATTCCAGTCGGCGGGGGTCCCCCTATCTCGGTGTCGCAACGGAATGCGCTCAAACGCGTGTCCACTCGTGGGAATTTAAAATCTATGAAATACGGATATTGCATCGATTACGGATTTTATGCGGATATTAAACTAAAATATGGCCGTGTATCGGATTGTTCGTATTGTATTATTTATTCAGCCGTATAACGAAAACGCATTTGCATATGTAGCGCCATTAAAGGAACACGTTTGCTATTAATTTCAATAATTTGAGATTAATCGTATGCGTAACTGTCGTTGCGAGATTAAGAGGTGTATAACAAATTGGGGCCATTAATTGTTTGAAATGTTTTCATTTGTAGTTCATGTTAGTTTTAATGACTGTGTATAATTTAATTTAATTCGTTGATTAATTCGGGTATTGCGATTTTGATTATGATTAATTAGACACTCGTTTTAAATTCTTGCTCAACTTTTTCGGGCGGAATATTAATTATTCCAAATTAATTTAAATTTAAAATTAAATAAAAACGAATTTCTTAATATATTATACAATATATACCGAGACAAACCCCCTCCTACTTGCCTGGACACAGTCGAGAGGGTAAAATCCCGACACCAACATGGTAGAAGATGTACGTCCAATGCCAGCATTGGCCAAGAGAGGGAAACTATTTACAAAACCATATGCAAGACGGCTCTGGGTCCCGCAGTAGCGGACACGAGGAGCTCGCCAGCCCGCGTGTGAGACTCAGGTTCCTTTAGCCTCAACTACCTTGCGAGAGTTTGGTAAGGTCCATGCCCTCAGCGAGTGAGAGCCTTGTGACGGTAAAATGATGATGATATACATATAACTCTCTTGGTCACTCTCTTGGACACCCTCTATAACTTTTCTACGAATAACACAGAGATCCAGAATATCTATATATCACCTCCCAACCCCTAATCAACAAAAGTGCACCCTTGAAAAAATATGTCAATGTATGGGTACACACATCCTTATGTGCATAAATAAATCTTGTCTTTAACGGATATCTCACCACAGAGCCAGTATACCCTGCGAAGGAAAACCCTAATCTGTTGACCAATAATTGGTCTAATCTCGATACTTTCGACTCTCTTCCTTCTTTCTGAACCTCTGTTTGGAATAACCACATTGAAGTTGCTATTGCGGCAGGAATAATCCCTTGCACGACCGGCTGCTTGGGACTTCGTTTGGGCAGATGTGCATGTGGCGCGTAATATCTATATAGACATGCCTTGTAGCGGTGTCGCTACTTGTCACTCGTACGACCACGTTAAAATCAGATAACGCCCAGCAGAGAACAAACGGAATATCAGGGACATTTTCCTGCCGCGGATTTTGAGATAGAGGTGATCGATACCAACATGGTGAAGGATGTACGTCCAATGCCAGCAATGTCAAGAGGAAACTCTTTACAAAAAACCGCCATAACAAGACGGCTCCAGTTGCGCCGGTATGGACACGAAAGGGGAACCCTCACGTCACGTATGAGACTCAGGTTCCTTTGGCCTCAACTACCATCGAGAGTTTGGTAAGGCCCATGCCCTCAGCGAGTGAGAGCCTTGAGGCTGGCAAATGATGATGATGATGATGATATATATATACCATCATCATCATATATAAGTCAGATCTTCATTAGTTTATTGCATGTAAGGGCGACTCGTCCTTAGTCGTCCCGATCGTGGTATTGCCCCACAAACATTACTCTGATAACGCTGAATTATGCGAGCAGAACTGTAATCGTATGTTTTAGGCATTCTTGCCCTGGTCACGTGGTCACTAGCTTTGACGCGAATGAGTTTTGTTGTTTGGGTGAGTAGTGGATTTCCGTATTGCCGTAAACAGATGGTCGCTTTTAGGTTGCTGCTTAAAGCTCTGTTTGGGGCAGACTTGTATATGCCCCACTGGCTATATTTTCTACTTAATTCAGAAATAAACGATACCGTCAACGTTTTTCGACTATATTTTGCATCAACTGATTGATAAAAATCTTTTAAAGTTTCCATAGTTCTATTATTTTCTTGATTCAACCTCACTGCACTAAGAATATATCTACTTATTTTATTTTTTTTTAAAAAAAGAGGAGGAACACTACAACCTCATCATGCCCCACGTGCTTTTTAAAGTTACGAACCGCCTCTGATTGCCTAATAATGCAATTTTTAACTGATAATTTCCAATTAAATATTTATTACGGTAAAACACAGGAAAAATATGCAAAATTTGCTGTAAAAATTAAATAATTAATAATGCTATGACGTTAATATATGAGAATGGATGCTTAAAATTAAACTCGGAGTGTATTCGGCGACACATAATCTAAATTAACAAGTCACGAAAATTTGTTCAGTCATTAGACATCGACGCGCGTAACACCGAAACCCGATCTCGTTGATTTACTGCTGACGACGCAAATACGGGTAGCCATTACAAAAATGGCGTATAATTTATACATCATCGCATGAGGGTCGTATCTCACACGGATCGATGCCAATCCTTGCCTGCGGGATGCCGCGCTGGTTTTGCGAAAAACAAAAAAAATATATAATATTGATTCAAGTGGTGTTGGCAAGATATTTTTAAAAAGGCATCAGATCGCCATTATCGATGATGTAAGCGAGCAGGCTGGCGGACGGCCATATGGCGGGCGAATGGCTGCCGGTCCGTCTCTCATTAAGTCAGGAGATGGACCTCTCGGCGCATCGCCACTTGAGCGTCGCGTCCTTTCGTCGGTTCATTAAAACTAATTGAGCCGATGAGCCGATACTCGTCCAGTGGGTCCAGGCCAACGATCCGACACTTCCTGGCCGCATTGGCTTTGTGCGACTGTTGACATACTCGATTAACCGCTTATGAAATATCCGCGCTCAATTGAATTTATCTCAATTTTTACCATAAAATCGATTTGGGCTAATGGAGCCGCGGCGTTCGCTTGAAAGTTTATATCTAATTTTTTTTTTTTAATTTTTCGAGCCAAATTGCCTTATCAACGTGATTTATGCATGTTATACATTTTTGTGTGCACACGGCGAAACCTGAGCCAGAAAGAATTGCACGTAATTTCGTCGAAAGTGAATGAAGCTCACGATAAGTTAGATATTCTGGGCCATATTTTGGCCCGCCTAAAATTATTATTTTGTATCGAAACAATAATGTTCTATGATTATATAATCTCTCTATTTGAAATAGATCATTTTACATCTGATCCAAATACTGATTGACCTACAAAATATATAAATTAAAAAGTTAGATAAACATTTACAGACAAAATATATTATAATAATTACGGAATTATTGTAAACTATATTTATTTTAAGACTATGTGTAACTCATGTAATATTTCGATTCCTTCTCATGAAAGCTAGAAAAATTTCGACGTAAAATATGAACGAAAACTATTTTTTATTTCATCGGCATCTTTATTATTTTCATTATTCTTATCTAATAATCTGAAGACCCTATGGCTAGCAAATACGAGGGATGCGAAAGTACTTCCCAATTCAGTTTCTGATTTTATGTGTCTAATACATTTCTGTAGTTTTAGTTTCGCCTGATTTAATAACCCATATTTAATGACTCCACTCATATTCCACTAAGTGCATAAAAGAACCTTCCGAAGTGTTGATCCTAGCGTTGAAGTTCGTAACTAATGTTTTTTTCTTGCAAAGCTATTGCTTTTATGTTCTCACTTTATTGTAAACTATCCATTACTCGTCTCCGGTTACAAATCACTGCATAAAAGATTAAGATCTTTTACTCGTAAACATAAATCTGAATGCGTCCTTCCGTTTTTCTTTGTTATACTCGGTTTGTTTTTGCCAATCCTGCTTATTTTTCCAAGGGGTTTTTAAATTAGGCCTTCATTGGTTTGGTTCCGATTTAATTTAAAAAAAATAACAAATTTTTCTGTTTCCTGTTCAGCTTCGAGTGATTATTTTTAAATGTTATTTTATTATAAAGTATTTATTTATAATGGAAAAACCCAAGTATTTTAAGTCAAGATATTTATGAATAGTTCTTCAAAATCTTGACTTTTTTTAAAAAAAATGATTATTCTAAGAATTCATGATTTGGTCGTTATTTTGAATTTTTTAAATAATCAATATGACGCGTTAATGATATGCGCACACGGTGATGATCCGACGCAAACTCAGCCTTCACTGCCAACTAAATCTCGCCGCTCGGTTTCACTCGCACTCGGCATATTGTACCGGATGCAAGCGAGAAAAAACATCGCGCCCATTGCTGCACAAGAGAATATTTTTATTTTACAATTGCGGACATTAAAGATCAATGATTATATACAATATTTATTCTTTAGACATTTTTAGACAAATACAAAAAATTGTGACATGTTTGATTTATATTAAAAGAGTTATTCGAGAAAAATAAAAACTGTGGGTTCCCAAATAGCACGGCTTTGTTAAAGTATCGGGTTATTATAGATTTTTAATACAAATAAAAACATTAATTTATTATTCTGAAACAATAACTGAAACCAAACCGATATATATTTTTTAAATTAAACTGGAACGAAAAATAGCAGTTCAAAGCCCTGTTTTAAATATTCATGTGTTGTCAATGTTGAAGATGCTGATAATTATGCTAATGTTTGGCAAGCATCGGATTCAATTGAAGATTTTTTTATATTGTCATCGAGATTTTCAGGGTCTTCTGATTTAGGGGTGTCCTGTAATCTCCTTTCATCTGAAATAAATCGTCAAAGTCAAAATTTACATCCCATGTCAGTCAGCACTAATCTATAAATCACGTTAAAAATATATTAATTACACCATGTCTGGATAAAATTAACTTCAAACAAGAGTACTTGATCAAATTTATTTCTTTACGGATAATCTTATACATCCTCCTTGTTTTATTCATAAAATAGTCTTATTTAACGTTTAATTCACAAAATTCGATCTTATTTTTTACTATAATCATTATTTTTTTATATAATATTTCTTTAGGTTTATAGTATATGCACATTAATACAAAAAAATATGTATTAATGTGACAATCATTTTTTGGTTAATTTTATGTAAACGTGTGCATTTATTGGCAGATATTAATAATAAATAAATACTTTTTATGTAAAATTTGATCGAAGACCATGCAATATTTATTTTTTTGTGTATATTCATAGCAAAAATGCCATATTTTATTTTTTTTATCAAAAATAATTACAAAATACTGCGGGAATTAGCATAGTTTACGGTTACCGATATCAATTATCAATGTCATTTTGATGCAAATTAAAATGCCGAGGCAGTATTTATGATATTCCAACCGGCGTTTTTTTTCCTTCATATAAATAATTTCATAGATCAGATAAATTCATCAAAAAAAAAAATATTTACGAGTTCATCCAATTCCCAAAATCATTACATTGTCTTGTTAAAAAATGTATTATGATAATTCACGTTGTATTCCCACCAAACAATTTAATTATCACAGCGTTGATGAGCATATTAATTTTAGAGTAGGCGAAAAAAATGTATCCATGTTTCCCTACCGATTCTAATGTGATACGATTTCGATTAATTCACCGTTACGTGAACCCGGGCAACATCAACAGCTTTGAATAGCCAAAAAATCATTAGAACTACGTGCTTGGATACCCATTTTTAATAATAACGACGGGGTTAGCCCCCTAGTCGTAAAAATAATTGCGAGGTGAAATTAATAACCATTTTCTTGAATGGAGACTTATGGATTTTTAAGCACCTATATATTATATTTTTTACGAAGCAGTCCAAACCGGCGTTGCGTCATCGAGTTACATCTTGTAATAGATCGATTAAAATATAAAACAATAATCTTTTTATGGGATCGAATAAATAACTAGGTATATACCTTGAAAATGTATAAAAAAAATATGCCTCGGGCAGCTTATGTTACTCAAACGATTATCGATTGAAATGTAATAATGTCTAGAAAAGGTTTAGATTTTTTCCGACGAACATCATTATTACCCAAGTATTTTTTTTCGTTCCCTATTTCGGCATATGATAATAATAAAATAATTTATCTGTTAACACCGAATTCGAGATCGATTCAATGTTTCTTTCACAGTCGAAGAATCGCGTTACATCATCAACGGCCATTGTATCGACAGTCTTCACACGCGTCTTCCTAGCTCTGCTCTCCTCTTCTTTGTTTAACGGCAATAAATAAAAGAAGAATTGACGTTTGATGTAGTATAATTATTGGTGTATATATGCCTGGCAACATCGATGACTCTGAGAAACCAAGAACAACGGTTACGTTTATGCTCCAAGAATAAAATATCCATAGATTTGCATGCGCTGTTCGAATCTGCACTCAACGAAACTCTCAATATTTACAAAATATCACACATGTGGCACACGTTAATTTAATAATCGCCGAATATATAGTACGATCGATCAATTTATTTTAATTTGTGCTGAAATTTCTCTGTCGATCGCTAATTAAAAATTACATACGCCATTAATGAGTTAACACATTCGGATCGCTATCATTCACTTTCACCGAGTGCTCTATATATTTGTGTTTTTTACACATGTGACCTGCGAGGTCATAAACGTGTTAATTCGTGTCGCTCCATTATGAAGCTGAATCGAATGCAAATCTAAATAAAATGAGCTCGATTTTCATTAGAATTAATTTTTGATAATGTGCATCATTAAATTCGTATAATATTAAGTATGTACATAAGTGTCAAACTGGTTAACACTCGCCTCTTCGTACTCTTCATATGGAATCTTGCCACTGTCGCTGGCCTAAAAAAATATGCGGTTTTACTTTCGTATTGCATATTTTAATTAAGCGATCGGTAGTCTTGCGCGGAATTACTGTTAATCTATATGAATTTTGAGGTCATAGGTTAAACGCCTCTGTATATTAATATAATTTTTATATATCGAGGCTTTTAACCTCTTGATATGTAACAACATATGCAAACACAGCATCTTAAAGACCTTTTAATTGGTTACTTTCACCTGCTATTGAATATACTCATACCTAAAGTAAATGTTCTACTTCATCTTAAGGTGCCTTGTACGTTTTTGAACATGGACGATCTACATATTCTTAATTTTTCTCTATACAATTATAGATTTTTGACAAGCTGGAGCAATTCTGGAGCTCCTATTCCGGTCTAGTTGCGTATGTTAATCTTTTCCTCTCCGTAGACCGGACGTATTGGCTTAAACGATTTTTTATTTATTAAATGAATATTTTTCCTAATAAATTTGTAAACACTATATAATGAGAGTAACTCATAGATTCGACTAAAAGTGGAAAGAGTGGAAAAGGTTAGCTATTGCTTCGCAATATCCTGAAAAATCCCCATATTTCACAAAAGATTAGGTACCTCTCGTTAAATTATTACAGTTATTTCACTAATTACTTTACTACTTAGCCGATTTTTAATTTGCAATAATTTAATTTTATAATTTCTGTAGAGTTTCATACGGGGTTTTATAAAAATAATATATTCTGCTTTAAGTCTGTCGATATTTAATCCTGTAAGCATAATATGTGAGACTGTTTGATATATTTTTATGTCATTTTGAGCCTTGATTCGTATAAGATGTGCTATAAAAATAAAATATATATTCCGGTAAATATTAAATATTAAATAATTAATTTATTAATTAGAGTCGAGTGTCAAATGCGTGGTTATATTTTTCTTAAACATTTTCTTCGTAGATCATTTTTTCTTAAGTATTTTATTAGTAATGCAGTAGTTTTAATAATTAGAAATAAATTAACCACATCCTAAATCAATGATTTTTTATTAAACTGTTTTTTTTTTAATTCATATGAGGTTTGATCGCGGCTTTTACTTAGTAAATAATAACACATATTTTGATCAGAATTCCATTTCCAAGAGTTTATGACTAAAATTTTAAAGTCGTGTAAAACATGTAAACGTATAGTATTTGGGTACAGCGTCTGTTTTCATAAAATAGCATATATTAAATAATTTTATTCCTAATTGCTTAATTATATATCTGAACGTAACATTGAAATTATTATATCATTTCTGAAGATTACATAAAAAATTATTAATTAAAAAAAATTATAATGATTTGAATCAATTTTTTTTTACTCTTAAATTTTCCAATTTTCTTCTTTGTCTTTTTTTTATATTTGATGTTTAGATAGAAAAACGTAGATAAAAATTGGATCTAATATACGAAAAGGAAAAAATTCCGTGGTAGGGATCTATATAATTTTTTACTTCTTATTTTTTTTATTCTATCAAGGCTTCGCTCTTAAGCTCTTCTATAGAAAGAATTGCTTCCGGGAGGTAATTTTTAGTGATTTTTTGTGGGTAAAAATAGATTTATATTATTTCTGAGATTTAAAAAGAAGTTATATAGACCTTTGAGGAAAATTTTATGTCTGGCCTCTTGATTATTTATCTATAACATCTATGCCAAAAACGAGATAATAAATCTTAATGAAATAAAACAAACACACATGACTATATTTAATATATTCATATTTAACTTATAGAAGGTACAATACCACAAAAATAATATTTTAAAGATAGAAATTTTTACCGTTAGGCTTATTTTAGCGAATATGTGTGAATGCAAAGTTAATTTTTTTAAATGTATAGAAACTCTCTGGTATTTAACTGTATAATAAATTATTTGCAAGATAAATGCAATTTGTTGAAATTGCGTTATAAAAACTTTAGAAAAATGAAAATTCTGTAATTATTGCTTTTACTAATTTATTATGACGAAGAGCCTTTGCTTCATTATGTAATTTAACCCTTTGATGAGTGAGTATTTTTCTTCGCGTCCTGGGAATAAGCTAATTTTTCAACTCCTTTTTAATTTATTTTTTTAAGAATATTATTTATTGATTGTTTGTTGTATTTGTGTGTATTTGTGAGGTAAATTAAAATAAATCACTTTTTTCACAATTTTTTTTTACCGGAAAACTTTATTTCTTTTGCAATTCGATAATTTTTTGATCAATTGAAATTTCTTCATCCAATTTTATTTAGAATATTTTTTTTTTATGTTTTTATGACAACTGTTATGGACTTTTTAGAATCATTAATGAAGATTCATTTGTAATTTGTGGCAATTAGCTTTTTATACGAGATATATAAAAACATGTATTCACGAAATTTTTTATATATTATTTAAAGATTTTTTTCACTGCTAAAAAAAAATAATGATAATGAAATTAAATTTACATATTATTGGCAAATCCATTTATTGTATATAATTAGAGATACGTGATTATCGCATTTTGCGATAAATGCGACATAGAAGAAAATAATCGACATCAGGTGTGGCCGTACATGTACGGCGATACTCTTCAAAGGGTTAATAATATATCGCCCTGTAAAATGATCAGAAATTTGCGTACTTTACCGTTGTAATTGATTGCTTAATATATTTTTAAAAATTGATAAATCGTTAGAAACACATATTTTGTTTTCTGCGTAAAAAATACACGTGTTATGTAATTTTCTTCAAAGCTTCAATCACTACTCTCGCGCACTAATCAAATTAAGCAAATTGCGGTCTTGTTACGCGGGCAGGCTCTGCGACCACAAAGCCGAGGTCATCGATGGTCATCCGAGTTGGATAATGGGCTTTTTGCAGAGCACACCATGTGTGACCGTGTGGCCAACCGCTCGGAACTGATGGCCGCCATTACTATGCATCGCCAAGAACTAGGCACCAAAGCACCGTCTTCAACGGCACGGGCTTCCGAACGCTGTTTCGCAATCGGCGATCGACAATACCGCAACAACAAAAAATAGATTCGTATCGATACCGTTGTCAGACTACATCGGTGACCACCGTTGGCTTTCAATCGTACGCACCAAATAAAAATTGTAACATGCATCATTTTAGTTATATAAAAAAAATTAACATTCTTCCGAGTTCCGTTTCGTGGAATCATAGTGCCGTATGCGATGACTACCGGTTTTATATAGAAGCTATAAATGTCCACATAATGCTGCTTCGCAATGCTCTTCATAACAACAACAAAAAAATATAATATAAAATAATCCTGTCGCTCTCGTTGTGCGACAGTGCAATTAAACATAATTACAACATGTAATTATCACCAAAGGTTATAAGAGGATAATATTTTTTTAGTCACAATATATTGTAACGTACTAACGATTCGCATCGAGCACGCGAGAATGGCGAATAAATTCTTCGGCGTTGTCCGTTATGCAGAAAAACAATTATTGATTCGCAATACATCAGGTTGTCGTACATTTCCTACAAGAGCACAAGTCACGGATTGAAGAGTTAGCTCGCTTCTGGAACAACAGAGTCGATTTCCTGTCTAAATTGCAATTTGCATATGTTCAAGGATATTATGTTACAATTTTTGTGCGAAACCGTGACATATTTTTGTTATTGATGGCAGAATCGTCGTCCATTGTCCAAAACGAAAATGCTGACCTTCGCAACACTATCGCTGGAGGTTGATGTTGATGACCTTCCTTCGCTCGCTTCATCAATGGAGCATGGTATTCGTTTTTTTAGACAACTGTACCATTTGTAGTCGACGAGTTGCGACAGAATATTTATTTAAAAAAAAATCTATTATATAATTCAAGTCAATTACAAACATCAATGCAGTTGCATCCTGCAGTTATAACTGCGAACGCATACTTGATTTTATTATCCAGGACACCGCTATTTTATGTTATTCGCACAATACAGTGGTATCCAAGTATATGTATTAATAATATAATTCTTTTTTACACGGATTTCAAATAATAGTATTTATTTAAACAGTTCTTGCATCACAATAATACGTACGAAAGCAAAATTCTTAAAAAAAAAATTCTATTATTCCCTGCGTTAAGTTTTTTTTAGATCCCAAAACGCAAGTATTTTTCACTCCCAAAACGTCAAATCAGACTAATAAAAATAAAATAAAAGCCATAGATTTCCGGCAACAGTGTCAGACTGTCATGGGTATTTAAATTGTCAGTTTCTACCCTGTCAATAATATGATAAAGGACGAAATCATGAAACAACAAATAAATCAGTATCAAGAATATATATTTTAATAGAGATGAGGGGGTTGAAGAGATTGTACGATTTACTAAACCACATATCTCGATGTTGATGATGTATGTAGATGTAATATAACTTTTATAAAATGATGACGAGGAACTCACAAACTAAGACTTTATAGAGATTGGAGAAAAATGAGTCACAAAAAAAAAATAAAAAATATATACTCACTCACCGATAAATCCTCATGGGGTCCTCCATCATTTTCAGCATACACTGGCCTGTTATTATAAAATTCAACCGAACCGTGCTAAAGTTAGGGACCCCAAGTTTTTGATTTTTCGCGAATAACTCTTTTAATATAAATTGTATATGACACAAACTTTTTGTATTTGTCTAAAAAAAATCTAATGAATAAATATTATAAATAACCATTGTCCTTTATTGTCTGCATCACAAAAAAAATAACAATATTCGCTGCTCTTGCCACGCGCGCGATGTTTTTTCTCGCTCGCATTCGGTTCAATGTGCTGATTTTGAGTGAAGCGTACGAGTGACACGTGCTGCGAGAGCTCAATCTGCTACGGGACATCGCCCAGATCGTTTTAATTTTTCGCGTCATATTGATTAGTTTAAAAAATCTAAAATATTGACTAAATGAAACATATCATGAAAAGCTATTTTTATTCTTCGAGAATAATCATTTTTTTCTAAAAAATGTCAAAATATTGATGAAAAATTCATAAATATTATGACTCGAAATTCTTGGGGTATCTGAGATACCCTCTTCGGACGACGCGATTGTTTTCGAGCCGTATTGGTTAAACTAACTTAGATATGTTTATATATAGAAAAAATCTTATCAATGCAATCGATGAAAAATCTCACGAAATGTAGCACGGACTATGAAAATACTCTAGTATTATTTTAACAAATATTTAATGTATAATTATTTACCAGAGGTTACTATGTAATTTGAGCTCTAAGAGTATAATCTAACAATTACATTAGAACGATTTAACAATAATTGACAAAATTAAATATCGTCCTTGAATAATATAGACAGAAAAGGGGTAGTATGTAATCACGACACGTGTGATCAATAATGAAGCAATATAAGTTTAATTAATAAAATTTGGATTTTATTAAGCTTTTACCATATTTTCTGAAATTTACTTCTTCAGATTATCATTTATCTAAACCAATGCAAAAAAATCAATGGTGAAAACATCGATGCAAAATAGAGCAGGTAAAAACATCCCTTAATGTATATTTTGCTTTACAATTAAGAGAGTTTTTCTTAAGTAGATAAAAATAAGCTAAAAAACAGTTTTTAATTACATCTACATATGAAATTTGACTTATGGCGGTCGACTTACGTCCAAAGTGGCGGAACGGAACACCGTCGTAAGTCGATGCTATTGAAGCTGAGCTTATTATCTCATAGAGATACTCTATAATATAGATATTTATATAACAGCTCTTCTACAAAAATGATCTTGTTTAACACAGTGATATTATTTTTTTTATTGGACATTAATCGATTCGAATCTAGTAGAATGAGATGTACTGGTATCATATTGAAAATACTGTATTATGCAGATACCCCGTTCATTTATTTTTTTGTGTAATTTTCTTAGAATAAATGTTGGCCTCTGCATACAGCTTCTTGTAGCTGCATCGTCACTGTTAACACGTTCACCCATATTGCAGGCCTGATTGCAGCGCATTAGCGTTAACCCATTACCCACCGCTGACGGGTCCATTTGTTACAGCGCCTTGGCAATATTCCAAATTACCGCTACAGTGGTCTAGAGCGGTCTCCGCGTTAACCTGAATTAAACGATTGTACCTAGACTAGAGGTCCACTGTCTGTATGCAGATAGCGGACCTCGGGGGTCCTAGGAATGGCATCGGAGGCTCTGCAGACTCTGACCAGCTCGGCACTGGAGCGAGTCGGTTAACGGTGCCACAACGTGCACCGAAGACGTAACAGCGTTATGGTATACCACAAAAAACCGGGCGCACTATTAGCTATTGATTATCGAGAGAAAAAAAAACGTAAGTGATGCTGCCATTGTTGCGTCATTTTGTGGTCTCGAGGCGTTCTGTGATATTTGCCGAGGTAAAAATGCCAAATTATATTGTAATCATGCGGTATTTAATGTGTGGTCAAAATGGGGCATCTTCTAAATTTATTACTGCCATCGGTGAGAGGAAGAGAGATTGATTTTTAATGTCATATATTGGGTATTGCGTCGTATAATAATTATGTATTAATATAAGACCCGGACATGCGTGAGAAACGTTGCGAAAACGTACATCTTTCACAAACGAGGATAGCAATTTAATTTTCTATTTTTTTCACCATAGATGTCCGTATGAATTTACAAGAACACGGTACGCATAAATAGTGCATTGATAATTAATTTATTTCCAGCTATAAAAGTGAAATTTTGTCGAAAAAATGTGTAATACATATTAGAAAACTGATTATTAATAAAACCATTATCGCAATTATTTTCGACGCATTTCCCATTTGATTAAAAAACATATTTACGGAATTTTCATTGGATGTATAGTTCTGTTTCCATAGTGTTATTTGATGGATTAACTTTCTCCCTATTTAATATTGTGCGCATTGAAACCGGGTTCTCGGCAATTTCTTCTCGACTGTTAGAAACCTCTCCGCCGCCTAATGACCGGCCTCTTCCGGTCAAGTTCACTCGGTTAAAGGAGTCGTGTTGCGTAGGGGTCAAGGTGAGCAGATCGCCAATCCGGACTCCCAATGCGATAACTACAGGTCACAGTTCAAGCAGCATCTACGCTTTCATTTTTCACGTTTTTTCGTTATTTGTTGAATCAAATGATCGCTAACGACATTTTGATCGCTTCCATTACTCACTTATTATTTTCAATGTGTTCAGCGATGCGTGGTGTGATCTCATCTCGTGTATTACACACATGTATCATTTCAGAATCGCGTAATTGTCAGCGTTTGTCCTTAATCAGTTGTTCATGTGTCTGAATAATTCCCAATACGGAAACACATTTTGCAGACAGGATTCTAGAACAGGTGTTTCCTGATGAAAAACAGGATTGCCTCTACCTGCAGTGATATTCTCAGATTGTATCGCTCCTAATGTGATTTCGCATTGATACTTCAGTTGCTCTCTGAGATTTCATCTATGCCGCTTGAATTCTTACTCGAATTCATGCTGGTTAACTGAATAAACGTGTTAATTTAATTTAAATAATGATACTGCATTTAACTATATAGAATAATACGTATTCAGATGTGGAACTTGACTTTATGAGAGATCATTAAATATTATTAATCTTAAGATCTTTTAATATTCTACATATTATAAACAATAAATATCATATTCTTCATATTTATTTTATTTGACTTAGATGGATAAATGACTTAATAGAGATATTCCAAACCGCCATTCACCCATATAAAGATTCGATAAAGATTCTAAAGACTCTAAAGATGCAAGCGGAATAAGTCTCTCAAACTAATATTCCCCCAAGTGTCAAACCATGACACAGGTTAATTTTTAATATTTTTTCGGTTGGATTGAAATTATTATCATTTGCTTTGTTTATAATTATTTATTCAATGCAGGATAGATGATATTTAATTAATTAATTCCAACGTACCAAACTACCAACATAAATATTATCTTATTAATTATGCGGATGTAATGGATGTCTTCCTCTTAAATACTCCCAGGTCAGTGTCATAAAGAATTCCCTGAATTCATAGTTTTCGTCGGATACCTATCCGACTACTAATTTAGCTCTATCACGGTTAACTTGCATAATCGAAATATATGCATGTTACCTACAAGCCATAACACTGGTTATACATATGATATTTCTTCTCGAGAATTCTCAAAAAAAATCTGTAATAAACTCTTAATAAATAAAACTCTCAATATAAACTACTCTCGAATAAATTAAAAAATATTATCTTATCACTTTGGCACTAGCTACATATAATAAATCTTTGATCTTAAATTGAAAAAGAGTTTATATAATTTAGGGATAAATCTTAATGAGTTTATTTTGAGTTTTTTTTTAAACATATAAATGTTAATTTTAATTTCATCCCTATCAAACCTGATAAAAGTTGCATTAAGGATTTTGGGAGACCTACATATTCAGACGGTTATCCAGCTTAACATTACATAGATTAAACAGAAAAAATAAAGAAAATTGCTTAAATTGTGATGTGAGGATAAAAAATTAAATTAAAAAAAAAAAATAAAATCTGCTAATAGATTAGGAGAAAATTATTTTCTCTGATAAGTTAAATTCTTATAATTTATAATGATGCCGTTTGCAGATGTTTAAACGATTATAGCATTGTAAATATAAATACAATGGTCTTAATGTGTTCATATCATATTCTCGAGAATTCTCAAGAAAAGTGCAAAATAACGAGATATATTCTGCGAAAGGAAATGGGTTATAATAAATTAATAAATTTAATAATTTATAAAATGAGAATTGTTAAGCTTATATTTCAAAAAAACGTACGCAATCGACCTAATTTTTCTCGTCTTGTAATTTTCGAATGAAATCTTACTAATAAATAATATACGACTTTATTTTATTAATTTAGATTCGTTGTTTAATATATATTTATTAATTAAACAACCATTTAACCGATGGAGAACGATCTATCATTGTTTTTCACTACTATCGAAAAATATCTCAATCACCAAAGACTAAGAAAACATACTTAAATGATTCTTACAAAAAAATAGTTAGAATTGTTAGTTTCGCGCTAAATGATTTCTCAGATGTTGAACTAAATTTCTGTAAATTTCACGAATAAAAATATTGTTTACTTTAATAGAAATGCGTACATAATAAATATAATATTCAAATGCTTTTTTCTGAGAAAATCTTAAGGATTCTTAAGAAATTGATTAAAAATTGAAATATTTTTAATTACGTTTTTGATTTAATTAATATATACAATATTGCTGTCTGTCAATTAACGCACCCGTTTAGGAAAAACTAGCAAAAATCTATGATTAAAAATATCTATAATATGTAGAGAAATTATTATCTCTAGTATTTAAAAATCGTTACAATTGTTCAATCATCACAATCTGTCAATTAAGCCATGATTAATATTATTTAATTTCATTGAGTTTCTCCCAATTAATATCTTTGTTTCTTTATCCACTGTATATTACATGACGAGCAATCATATTACAGTGCGAATCATGAAGATCTGAAAATAATTATTTGTCGCTTCCATAATCGCGTAAGATTTTCATACAAAAACAAAGAGACTTGCCAATTTCAATAATTTTCCGCACACAATTTTGTAAAATTTGAGGCCCGGTAAAATTGCACTTTTTTTACACTAATGACCAACCGTTTTGGTAGCATGCAAACAACAAAAAAATTGCTCTTTCTCTCGTCAAACACTTCGTGTCGTTTACAAATCACTTGTCATCACCATTGCGTGCGTTCCGGTCAAATTAGTGGCTCGGCTCCACCTATCCAAAAAATTTGCTCCACAACTATACATTTTAATTTTTTTAAGCGATTTTTCATTTTGTCGAAAAAAATATTCGTGAAACGTATGCATCCAATTTGCTTTCTGATTAACTTTTAAACATTACCTATCAAAATTAATCATGCAAGAATTTATTCACATTAACGCCAATTTATAACACAGTAGTAGAGAGGTGAGGAAATTAGCCATTGTTGAAAGGAGTCAATTTTCACTTTTCATCATTACGCTTTTGACCGCAGGTTATGTAGAAACTTGATCATTTAAAAAAAAAATATGATTCAATCATGTAATAATGCGTAAGATACAGGATGTATTAATTTTTTATATGAATTTATATGAGAAATAATCCTAAATATTCGCAATGCGTGTGGCACGTTTATCAAAAATAATTATATACCATGACATTGATCATGACCATATAATTTCATATGAAACAATCATTATTTCCCTAATGTCTGATATTTAAGCATAAAATAATTGCGTTACAAAATTTAATTGTTAGTATTTCGCTCAAAGCTCGTGTACAGATGTTTTTTTTCGCATAATTATAATATTGATATTTTTTGCTTCAATTATAAATGGAAATATTGCGTGATGATACATACGAGCGGATTTAATAAATAATAAATACTAATTGCGAAATGTTTTATTTATCTTCGCAAAAACATCATTGTGCGATTTCTTAAGCTTAATTGACCGAAAAGTTGATTAACCTTTTTTTCGTGTTTCATACATGCTTTTTTCCGATATTATTTTTTTGAATATCTAATCATGCGTCGTGTCTCGATACTTATTTTTACGCACTATATGTAAATTGCGTTTTTTTTTTATTCAACAAATTACTTTCACCGCATTTTTATTATTTTACGTGTAGAGAGCCATGGATCATTACTCCTGAATTTACAATAAAATGGAAATGATTAAAAAAAATCATAATGCCGCTAATCGCAGTTATGCAAAATGGTAATGCGATAAAGAAAGTTTTATGAATTATTACAAAATAACATAAAAATTATGCCTTCGTTTTTCTGCACACTTTGGATCATTTGTTTCCTTTAAATTTGCATTTATTCGTCTAATAGGCACCAATTTTCTTAAACGTCGGAAGTCCAATGCCGGAAAATAGCGATGAAATTATATTAATCATTCCAATTACATCTAATTTATGAGACGAAATAAAAAATATGTACTTTCTTGAATGATTATATAATGATTTTGGGTTGATTCTAAATCTAAGTAAATTTACGAATTACAGTGTTAATTCTTTGCTCTCAATTTTTAATTCTCAATCACCATTTTTTCAGAATTTTTCTTTTTTTCCATTTAATGCGATTACTTTATATATGTACGTGGAAATAATCCTGATTTTTATAGCTTTCTTTATTAAAAAAAAAGCTTTTTGAGATTTTTTTAAATATTACAACGTTAAAAGTGATATACTCTTTTATCTTGATTTTATATAATAAATTATAAAAATATATTTCTCAAAATCAACTAGAATAGAAAGAACATATAAATATTTAAGATTATTTGCGTTTAAGTTTATATTTATGAACCTAGTCGCAAAATTATACGGTTTTATATCTTTATCTAGTTAATTTTATCATCCAAAATCTTTATTTTTATTTTGTAGAAAATATTTATTCACCACTTATTTTATAATCAAACATTAATAATATCAATTTGTTATAACCCATTTGGTTTTACAATTTAAGTCTCATTATATTACTAAGAAATACTAATGAAGACTATTATACTTATATTTACAATTTTATCATTGTTTAAACATCGCAAGATAATATTTAGAATTCATATTGTTTACACATTTTTCTCAAATATTTATATTTGTACTAATATTAATATAATTACATTAAAAATATTGGTGCGTTGGAATTAATTATTAATTTAATGTCATCTATTCTTCGTTGAATAAACAATTAGTAAACAAATAATATAAATTTCAATCCAACTGAAATAATATTAACATTAACCAGTGTCGTGGTTTGACACTGAGAGGAATATAAGTTTGAGAGACTCATCCCCTTGCATCTTAAGAATCTTTATCGAATCTTTATATTGACAAATGTAACTTTGAAATATCTATTATGCCATACATCAGTCAAATAAATAAATTTACAAAATATTTAACTAATAATAAATATTTTACCTTGAAAATTTAGCTCAAAAACTTAACTCAAAAAGAAGATTTAACTTTAGAAAATTTAACTCAAAACTTTTCTCATTATATATATATATATATATTTAATTTGTATTAATCGTAAGCAGAAGTATTAGATTTAGAGAATGCCTCAATCTCAATTTGTTATTTTTTAGTCTGGGTTAAATGTTAAAAGATGTCAAGTTTTTTAAACTGAATAAGAATGAAATCTGAATCAGAAAGAATCTGCGAGTTTATCTTCATGGGCCCTGGAATGTCAAATACTCCATCCGTAACATATTCTCTTCACTTTTTCGTTCATTGATGTTTATATTTTTTTTAATATTCAAAGCTTGCATCTTTTTAGAACTGTTTGATTTTGTAAAACTACTTTTAAAAAAATATCAAAATATAAAGCTTATCTTGCGAGAAATAATGTGTTCTTCCTTCCATCTTTTGCAATATTTTTTCATATTTAAGGATATTTCTTATCTCTTAATCTCGGATTTACTATTTTTTACAATCACTTGAAAGCTCTCTTATGCGATAAATATATTAATTTCTGATAAAAAGTGAAAACAATGCTACAATCTAAAATATTTAGTTACAATATTAAATCGTTTTTAAAGATTTACAAAGTATAATAAACTGTAATCTCACATATGTATTTAAATTATTTTTGTTACTAGAGCAGAGGATCGTATGCTTCTGTTAGCTTCTTATAAACTAGGTTATTCAGTAATTACTTTAAAATGATCGATGGTAATGGTATAAATCACAGATTTACAAATATCTAATAAATTGGTCTCGCAAGATCCGCTATTTTTTTAACCGTACACACTTCATATACACTTAGCGCACTTTTAATTACGCTTAATTAAATCCATATTCTTATGCATCGAGTCACGTATTTTAAAACGTCCATTACCATGTTTACCATCGAGACATAAATTCGAGAGTGCACATGGATCGGAAGAGGAGGGAGACGGAGCGGCACGCGTGCCAGTGCCCGATCGCGCGACATTATCTCGGGCACATCTTCGGCTACGCATTCGGTGACCGTTAAACCGTGAGCAGGAACTGGCTGCTTCTGAGCGGAGCGGCGTAGAGGCTGCGGCCAACTGGACTATACAGTTACGCGGGCGATGGCAAAAAAAATGTGCCTCGACTCTGCCGGTCGAGCAATAGCCGTCAATCAATAGTCGCCGTTGAGACAATGCATCTGCGCGTGCACACCACTTTTGACGCCGAATTCGTGACTGGGTTCGCCGTGACTGGGTTCGCTTTTGCTGCAAAAATGTCACCGGCGGTAATGCGATCCGTGTCGCGTGCTCGGCGCCACCGTTTCATCGCCGGCGTAATGACGTTCGTGTTTTGTTTATACTCCGATTGTAATGATGGCCGTGTCGGGTCATTATGGTCTCGGTGGCGAACGGGTATGTCCACTGTCCGTTTCGCTCGGTCAGCTTCATCCGATCGTGATCGAGGTTCCTTCCTCGTCTCAATCGCGGTAATATGGAGAGATTTATTTTAGCTTTGTCGCAATTTTT
>JAGXCT010033434.1:0-32465 GCA_022495035.1 Philopotamus ludificatus | reverse complement strand
TTTTTAATATGTATAAATTCTGTGAATCTCAGACCAATATATGAGACGAAGAGAATGGCCATGATGATGAAGTGATATGCATGTCATATTGTATTAATTTGTTCTGAATATGATAAAATTATCAGGAAATTTTGTTTTTGTTTTGATTTCTTGCCAAAATAAAGTACTAAGCCATTGTTTTCATTGTGAATTATTTCGATTATGATTCGCACTGTCGTCTGACTATTGACATCGGATCAATCGTTGTGAATTAATTCGTCAATGCAGCCAATATGTACAATCTTATTTTGAGGAAATATATCATTTTTAAACATATAAATGACTAAATTTTCGATGTGTATCCCTAAACTTGGACGTTGATAAAACTTTAATACTCATGCAAGATATTGGTAATTTTTAACGTTAATAATATCTTGAATTCGGTATTTTTCATGATCATAAAAAACATCGAAACATTATTTACTAAAAATGCAATTTTTTGGTTTAAATATTTATCTAAAATAAATTAATTTGTACATTTAGAATATGATATGAATATATGCAAACATTATTAGTCACGAATTCATGAATTTTTAAGTGAATTGATTAACATTTTTACATTTTTTGTTAAGCTGTGCATTTTGAAGCGTAGAGAACGTTGCGGTCATCAATCGGATGCGTATTTCTGTAATTATCGTAAAGCCTTTTCTTGTTAACCTTCATATTTCTAAATACACGAAGCTGAAAAAAAAATTAACAATCAGATAATTTTTCTAATTGTGTAAGTATTTTTTAGTACAGTAAAGAAATAATGCTTTAGGATTTGTTTAAATGTGCCTTTAAAACTATTCTTTGCTTTTGTATTTTGGTTATGAACAAAATTAATGAAACAAAATTAATATGTCTACCTAGGCCAGATCATTCAACTAGGGCGACAAATATTAATTAAGAGCACGAGTGAAGAAGACTACAACTGAAATGGGGAGATTTCGGGAGACTTATATATTCAAATCTCAAATCTTTTAATGTCTAAAAACTTAATTGTCAATGTATTCTCTTAGTATTGACCTACGACGGGACTAATCCACAAGTTCAAAGTGACTCAAAGGGCGATGAAACGAGCAATGTTAGGTATATCTCTGGGTGATCGAATCCGTAACGAAACGATCCGCTAGAAAGCTAAAGTGACTGACATTGCCACAAGAATCGACCAATTGAAGTGATAGTGAGCCAACCATGTGCCTCGGGAAGACAAGTGATGGAGCTGGAAAGTCATGGACTGGAGGCCGCGGAAACGTATAACGAAAAGTAGGTATTCCCACTGCTAGGAGAGCGCTACATCAAGCAGTGGGGAAATATTGGCTAAGCATGATGAATGACAAGACAGAAAAAATACAAAGCGCCATTCATTCATAAAAAGGTTCGATAAGATTCTAAAGATGTGGGGCTAATTAGTCTCTCACACTTACATTTCGCTCTAGCTAGTGTCATAAGGAATTTCCAGAATTCATAGATTTCACCGGAAGGCTAACTTATTCGGGTAATACATTAGCACAGTTGCAGTTGACTAACACCGGTTGCTTTTTAGAATTTTAAATAACAAAAATATAATACCTGTCTTGGAGTAACGTTTAGTTTAGTTCTAGGAATGATCCATAATATATTACTATTACACGGTGGTGTAGTAAAAGTTCCTAAATAAACGTAATAATCGTCGGCAAAGTTCAAACCAAGATTCCCTAGTGGCAAAACTCTATGCTGAGTACCATTGGTTTTTGCATGCAACATTGAATTTATCAACATGTACATTCCAGCGTTCGGAATTGTAGATATCTAATAAACAATAATATATAATTATAATTTTGAATCAGATTGGATTGCATTAAACACGCACTTGAAATAAAACTCCGATTACAACTACAGCATAAAATTCTCCAGACGCCAAAGCCGCAGAGAGAGAGCTTTAATTTAAAATAATGTTAATGAATCATTGTTATTTTTGACATATTTTAATGATTGGTTATACTTGTAATCAGAACTATAATGCACTAGATGCATTTCAAGAGGCGATTTTACACCGTTGATGGTATGTTCTGAGCCTCTTGTATTTTCCAATCCCCAATGCCAATGAATGCCATCAAATTTGTATGACGAAGGTAAAAATCCGCCTTCCAACAATGGTATGTTGCCAGATTCCCAAGTCGATGAAGCCTCGACTATTAAAATATATGTAATATATAATAATTTTAATTTTACATAAATTTATGTAAATATTCACCCGTATGTCCATTGTTTTTCAGTGTTAAATATCTTTGATTGTTTTGTTAATAAGTCCATTTCAGGCATCGAAAACCGGTTAAGTTATTAGTTTTACTAGTAACTATATTTATCGGTGATTGTAGCACCACACGCTGGATACTTGGTACTCCAATTATTTTGATCTGAAAATTATTTTTAAATAATCATTCATCTTGCGGTCGTCGATACCGAGATCGATATTTTTCACGCCGAAATTAATCTGACTATTTGATTTTCGCAACGTTTCATAGCCTGTTTTTTTCACAATAAAAAATGTGCGTAAAATCATTAATTAACATATTAATTCATCTAAGATAAACTCACCGTACACACACACAACAAAAATTAATAATAAAATATATGAATTTTTCATTTTTTTGTGACTAAGTAAGGAAATCACTACGCAAAATGTTTTTATTTAAAAATAAAATGAAATACTTTGGAGTTGGAGTTTGATGATAAAATGGTGCCGCATGTTTCTCGAACGTAGTATTTAAAGGATTGGAAAAAGAAATTTTTATTTTAATCGCACATATTAACATTTTTATTCATTTGTAAATATTTATGTATATTTTACGTGTTATTAGAATGCAAATTAAATTTAAACAGTTATTCGACGAAAAATAATGTCCCATAATACGGATCCCTTCTACAAGTATATATTTTTATAATATGCGATTTAATATTGCTTAAATCACGAAAATAAAATCGGATTTCACTTTTTCGGGTTTGCTCGGTTTTTTAATTAAGACAACGCTACTTTCACAAAGTTAGATAGTAGCAGATGGCGGAGGTGGCGTTAATGATTATCGCAAAAATATCCTTAACCTTCTTAGGGAGGTTTTTCAGAGCTATATCCATTTTATATTTTATTTTACATTTTATAGCAAAAGCACATCTATTGTTCTGCCCTCTCGCATGTATCTTAACGACGCTGCAAGTGACTCCTGTGAAAGCATTAGTGAGATGTTTGCTGAATATTTCCATTCATCATTTCTTGGGGGTGCCCACTAGAAATGTATCAATTTTAGATACTTCAAATGTTACTGAGGAGGGCGAGTTATCTCGTTCTCTTAATAATATCACTGTTTCCCCTAAGTGTGTGGAAAAAATGCTTTCATCTCTAGACACTAACAAATCTGCAGGGCCTGACGGAATTTCTCCGTTTTTACTTGTAAAATGCTCGCATGAACTAGCCTACCCACTAGCGGTACTGTTTAAACGATCTCTCTACATGGTGTCATGCCAAGCATGATCGTTTGTGAGTCCCATTCATAAAAAGGGTCCGAAAATCCTCATTGAGAACTATAGACCGATTTCCAAGTTGTGCATGTTTGCCAAGGTTTTGGAAAGCGTTGTATATAATCAACTGTATGCCACTTTCAAACACCACTTTAACTCAAGTCAACATAACAAAACAGTCAACAGTCGCTAACTTGACTCTCTCGAGTGAAGGCTTCATTACCGAGACCATGGACAATGGGGTGTCGTGGACGTAGTGTTCTACAGACTACAGCCGAGGCATTTGATAAGAGCTTGACCATTATCTTGATTCCGGAAACTCTTTAAAGCAGGCATCCATGGGAACCTCCTGGGATGGTTGGCCCCAGCCATATCGATCGGGTCAAGCAGTCGTAGTGTGGATGCAAATCTAACTGGCGCTATATCCCCTCGGGCGTACCTCAAGGCTCACTACTTGGACCCTTGCTGTTCATTTTTTTTATTAACGACATTGATGATTGCTTTAGGAATTCCAGTTACCTTATGTTTGCCGATGATATGAAGATTCTCAAGACTGTTAGGTCGAATACTGATACCGTGGCTTTACAAGAGGACTTAGACAGATTGACTGATTACTGCTTACGGAATAAATTAGATATTAACGTCTCTAAGTGTGCGGCAATGACCTTCTCGCGGAAAAAAAATGTGCCAATTTCGGTATATTATCTTAATAAACTAACTGCCAACAAGAGTAGATTCTTTTTTTATAGATTTGGGTGTCACGCTCGGTTTCAATACGTTTTGACCTACACGTCGAAAAAAGTTGTTACAAAGCATCTAGAACATTAGGTTTCATTATCAGATGCTCTAAAGAATTTCAATCCATGAAAACTTTAAAAATTCTATACTGCGCACACGTAAGAAGTCGCGAATATGCCTGTCGGATCTGGAACCCTCGGTATTCGATTTACATTTGACCGCATCGAAGCTATTCAAAAGCGATTCGCGAGATCTTGCATTCAAATGGAACATTGAGTACTGTAACTGAATCTCTATGTCATAAGCTTCGTTTCCTTCCCTGTATTACAGACGTGATGTAGCCAGTTGCTTTTGCTCTCACGCATGCTTCGGGGAGATATCGAGCTGCCCGGCTATCCTAACGAAGTTCTTTTTGACTGCCCGATTCGGTCCCGACGCAAATGGCTATCTGCATGTTTCCTTATGTGTCCTCTAATTATCGACATAATTCATACGTCATCAGAGCGTGCAACCTGTACAGTAAGCTTGAACGAGGATATAGACCTTTTAATGACAATGAAGCAATTATTAAGAAGTCTCTTGCGATTTACTTTCATCGCAATTAAATATGTTTATTAAAATAAAATATCTCTATATATTGTATTTTTTTTTCTATTCTCTTCTTTCATTTCTTTTGATTTTCTTGTTTTCTAAACTTAATCTTATATTATTCTTTCTGTATTTGTAGAAACTTTTAATTGGCCTATTGTATCTATCTTGTTGTTATTGTATTTATGCTGTAAGTTTCTCTAAAAATGAATAAATAAAAAAATAAATAAATACCCTGCCCTTAGATGTAGAAATTTTCAAAAGTCCTCCAATTATTAAAGAGGGTGAAAAATCAAACATTGGTAATTATTACTATTTATAGATCAATGGCTGTTCTACTCGGATCTGCCAAGTTGTTTGAGATGATTCTACATAAGAGCATATTTCATCACGTAGAGAGTAAACTCATCGGTGGATGGACCCAACAGCCAGCATGGATTTCGGCCTGGACGTTTTAAAGCCAATGGTCTGCTTAGATTTTCAAACTTTGTGTCTAAGTTACTAGATAAGGGGTCGACGTTAACTATAACGACTTTGAAAAAGCGGTCGATAAAGTCGACCACACTAAACTTATTTCTAAATTAGATAGTTTTTCAGAGTGTTACAATTTGGAAACATGTCTTTTCGTGTATTTTCTCACTCTTTGCAGCTGACTTAAAATTAAACCAATTACCTCAATAGGTAATGCCCTTTCGCTGTAGCTGGACATAAATTCTTTGCTCGAATGGGCAGCTACGAATCGTCTCCCGCTTAGTGTTGGGAAATGTCAGGAAATGCCATTTTTGCGATCTAAAGAATTTCTAACATGTAATTAATAGTTACCCATTATTTGTTCATTATTTAGACGATATTTTGGATTTTTTAATTAATCAATATGACGCGTAAATGACACGCGCATTCGGCGATATCTCACCTCAAACTGAATACATGCCGCCGACTGAGTTTTCGCGGCACGTGTCAATCTCACGGTTCCACTCGCACTCGGCACATCCTACTGGATGCGAGCGAGAAAAAACATCGCGCCCGTGGCAACAGAAGCGGAATTATCTTAAAATTGTTGTGGCGGTTATTCCACAGAATTTGCAACGATTATAGTATCGCCCTGCAACATCTGGCGTCCAGCCCGTCTTCTTCTCCCGGCAGTTGAGGCGCGAACACGCTCTTGCATTTCGCTCTATCGGAAGATTATCGGGAGAAGCCACATTGAGTACGTGATTCATATGTACGTCGCCATGACGACTCCAGAGATTTTCTTTTCGTCAACATGGCATTTTATTAAGACCACCATCCATAGGACAAGCTGGCCACATCATCAGACGTGAGGCTGCAGACTTCACCTCGTCATCACCGGCATTATACATGTGAATCCCCCACCTAACCTAAAATCTGTCTATTAAATTCTCCTGTTTTTCTGTATTTTTTTTTCTACGCCAACATAACCTTTATAGAGTAATTCGAGTAAAATCAAAAACTTGTAGTCCCAAATAGAGGCCATCGGCACGACTACGTTAACAATAAAATTATCGTTCGTCTACAGTTGTGCTTCTTCTTGGTGACTTTCTTCGAGAAAGTTAGCTATGTCTTTATTGAGTTCAAACATCCTTTGAGTTACTTTTGAATGAGATATCCAACAATTTTCATAATAGAACAGAAGTGAGGTAATAGTAGCTAATTAGCTTCCATATCTATACGCAGCTTTGCAAATAGCCAGTTCTCAAAAGACTATTCTGATGTGGTTTGTGATTTTTATGATTTCTTTATTTCACTATTTTTTTGGGTGTTGTTATTTTACATTTATACTTTTATATATTCCTTCTCTTTGTTTTATATTTTAAATTATGCATTTTTTCACTATACTATTATGTTTTTATACGTGATTGGCAACCTGGGTTATTTTGTAATGCCAATCACGCATTGTCTTTAAAAAAAAAAAAACCTATGTAAAAATACTCTAATATAGTTTATTGCTTATACTTTTTGACACTAGAGCTGCTGGGTGATAGCAAAAATTTTGGCAGATCCTAGTAGTCTACGCGTTTCAGGTTCAAAACTGCCGCCATAATATTTCCGCTTCTAACATATTCCTTACTCTCCAGTGTCCAAAAAATGCTACCACGCGATAAAAGACTACAATTCGCTTAGAAAGTTTAATTTGTAATCAAAATCTGACAACTGCGCCATGAAGGAACCGTACAGCAAGTAAAAAATTGATATTAATAATAAAAAAATAATGAAAATATTTAGTATTCTTGATAGGTTTATCAGACTTATCATAAAATCAACGGCTGGGCCCCTTTAGACGTTTTTAAACTTAATTCACATACACAAATAGTAATGTAACCATCATCATGAAGTATGATAAATAAAGAACGAATCTCTACAAAATGCTTGGCAAGAATTTAGTCAGAAAATACTCATGGATAACAATTTTCACTTAAAGTATTTACTTAAAATTATAGTTAACGAAGTAAATATTGACTGAAGATATGCTCACGACAGCATATTAACATAAGTCATATTGTTCATTGTTTGATAATATGTCCTTGCCTTGGTTTGAGTATGAAAATATTGCGTATCATTCCAATTTGTAATTGATCCATATCATGAAATAATTCATACAAAAATTTAAATATGAACACTTAAAATTTCAAAAAAGAATTATTAAACTCTAGAGAATATTTCAGCCTGAAAATTTTCAATAATTAATGATTTTCACAAGATCTATAAGATCATTGTATATTGATATGATGACAATCATAAGTATATTGAATTATTTACAAGAAATTACATTTTATCAAATGTTTTTTTTTTGGATTTTTAGATAATTTTTAAAGATATTAAAAAAAAAATTAGGATTTCTAAGTATGATTAATCTATGATTTAATGGATCACAACTTTTTTGGCACGTGCGCGTCTATTCACATTTCAATGGTATATTCAAGATATGATGAAATACGTAATACAACGCGTATCTTTAATACATCAGTACTTAACAGTCATCACTCAATTGACTGATATAATCATCATTCACTGGTACAATCATCAATCAATCAGAAGATATCATCACATCCATCAACCGATAAAAATACATATTGCCGTATTACGTTTCATTATCAATGTTTTATATGCAAAAACTACTGATTTGTCGTGTAGGTTTATTGCCATTGCATAATTTACGATTAGTGTAATAAAAACGAATGCATTAATACATCTTTGTAATAATCATTAAGCCGGGCAATTTGAGGATCAATAACATTTATCTTGTTTACTAAACGATATGCATGTCATGAGGCATTAATCTGTCCTGAATATGATAAAATGACCCGGTAATTATGTTTTTGTTTTGATTTTTTGCTAAAATAATGCACTAAGCCGTTGTTTTCATTGTGATTTATTTCGTGTGTACCTATTTGCGTATTAATGTACGATACTATCGTCTACTATTATGTTTCGCACTATCGTTTGACTATTGACATCGAGTCAATCGTTGCGAATTAATTCGTTAAGTCAGCGAATTTGTACAATCGATTTTTTTCGGAAAAATGATTGGTTGTAAACAGTATTAATGTCAAAATTTTCGAGGTGTGTCCTTTAACTGACACGTAGATAAAAACTATGTATTCGTGCAAGATATGGGTCATTATTGACATTAATAATATTTTGAATTCGGTATTATCCGTGATCGTTTAAAATAACAAAGCTTTCTTCAAAATGCATTTTTTTTTGTTTAAATATTTATTTAAAATAAATTAATTTGTACATTTTAAATATCATATACATAAATTTATACAACAGATTTTTTTACTATTATTTAATAATAATTTTATGAGTTTTTACTGTATTTGTTAATTTACACATTGTGTCATGTGTGAAACTTGACGACCATTAAGGGGTTGCGGATTTCTATAATTATCGTAGAGCCTTTTATTGTTTACCATAATATTTCTAAACACACGAAGCTGAAAAAACAAAAATATAAATTATCTGATATTATTACTAACTGTGCTTTTAGAGTTTTCTTTATTGTATATTTTTTTAAATTAAAAATTGAGATTTCAGCAAACCAGTATTCAAAGCAGTCTATGTTATTATATTAAGGTTTAGGATTGATTTCCATTAGGAATTTTATTACTTAACTGTTTTAAGAGTGTTTTAATTATGTTAATTAAATACAAATACAGTGAAACCCCGTTTTTATGTGCCCGGAATTATTAATTAACGTTTTCTCGCACTAAAATAGGTTAGTACAAAAATATATAGAAAATGTTCTGTATTTAATAATATAAAGAAAATGATTATTTCTAAAAAAACCAAAAATATGGTTTGTGTATAAACTATACTTATTCCATATTTTAATTTAAATTAATTTCATATGTTAGCAATTTCAAGGATTAATTATTATATTTTATAAATTATTTATTAAAATATAATTATATTTAAAAAAAATATAATACCTGTCGTGGAGTAACGTTTAGTTTATTTCTGAGAACGATCCATCTCACAGTCTCATGACATGGTGGAGTAGTCAAAGATCCTAAATAAGTGTAATAATCGTCAGCAAAATTCAATCCAAGATTGCCCAATGGCAGAACTCTATGCTGAGTACCATTGGTTTTTGCACGCAACATTGCATTTATCAACATGTACATTCCTGAGTTCGGAATTGTAGATACCTGATAAACAATAAAACATATGAGTAAGATTTTATAGATAAAATATGATTGGATGGCATTAGAAACGCACTTGGAATAAAATTCCGACTACAGCCAAAGCCTCAGATTCTCCAGACGCCAAAGCCGCAGAAACAGAACTATAATTTAAAATAATGTTAATGAATTGTTGTTAATCTGTCATATTTTAATTATAGGTTATACTTGAATTTAGAATTATAATGCACAAAATGCATTTCAAGAGGCGATTTTACACCGTTTACTGTATGATCTGAACCTCTTGTATTTTCAAATCCCCAATGCCAATGAACGCCATCAAGTTTGTATGAAGAAGATAAGATTCCGCCTTCTAATAATGGCACGTTACCAGATTCCCAAGTCGATGAAGCCTCAACTATTAAAATATATATATAATAAATTAAATTTTCAATTAATTAAAGATAAATTTATGTATATAATCACCTGTGTGTCCAGTATTTTTCAGTGTTAAATATCTTTGATTGCTTCGGTAATAAGTCCACTTCAAGCATTTAGAACCGGTTACGGCAGTCGTTTGGCTCGTAACGATATCTATAGGTGATTGTCTTGAACCACCACACATTGGATAATTATCACTCCAATGATTTTGGTCTGAAATTTTTTTTAAATAATTAATAATTTTAATAATTCTAAAATATATAGCAAATTTTACCGTCGAAACTCCAATGCGATGTTCCTGTCTCGCCTAAAAATTAAATACGAAAATTATTTCCATATAAAAGATGGCATAATATAAATATTTTTTTAATATTTACTAATTTGCACAGACAATCCGGGGGTGTTATTGATGCCTGAAATAATGCAGATTGTTTACTTATAATTAAATAAATTAAATAATATATCATTACATAATTTAAAATATATCTAACCCAAAGTTTTTGATAATCTGGAGTCAGTGTTAATAAAGTTGTCTTCCAACTAAAATTAAGAATAGATATTTTAAATCATCATTGTGTTCATTTTGCGTGATAATTTTTGATGGCCTTTGATGATATTTATTATATTAAATTGTTAACACTCACATCTGTTATTAATATATCATCTAGATCCGGAAGATGCGATTGATCAAATCTGAACAAATCGCGTTTGTTTATCCTGCGGACGTCGATACCGAGATCGATATCTTTCATACCGATATTGATCTGATTATTTGATTTTCGGAACGATACATCGCCTGTTTTTTTCCACAATGAAAATATATATGTAAAATCATTGATTGATATAATTCTTTTATCCAGCAAAAACTCACCGCACACACACACAACAAAAAATAATAATGAAAAATACGTTTTATTCATTTTTTAAGACTAAACAACGAAATCACCACGTAAAGTTTATTTTATTTATAAATAAAATTGAATACTTTTTGCGTTGATGATGGATGATAAAATGGTGCTACGTGTGTTTCAAGAGTCATATTTAAAGGATTGGAAAAAAGAAATTTTTATTTTATCGCACTTATTAACATTTTAAATTTTTTTGCAAATAAAGTTTTATGGTATTAAAATGCAAATTAAACTCAGACAGATATTCGACAAAACATAATGTCTTTTAATACGGATCTGTTCTACTAAAATATATTTTTTTAAATATGTGGTTTAACCACAACTTGACCAAATCACGACCAATCACCGAATGATGATCGGAAAACGGATTTACGTTGGCCTTTATAATTCTATAAAAAATCAAATTTAGGTCTAGGCAAAATACAATCGAATCATAATCATTCACTGCAAATTATGCATAATTAAAATATTAGCTCATTACACCGCGGATGTGATTTAATTATAATACTGCAGCGTTTAATGAACGGAAATAACATTTTCGCATAACAATGAATGAGTTGGATAATAAATAAGAACACGTTTAAAAAATAAGTACAATTATAAATGCATGAAAACACATATGTATTGATGCAATTAGTGCATTTGACGTCAATTGGATGATAATAATATTTGATAAAATCTATATGTTTGACATGATTGACTTATATGGCGATACAATATCGTATTTGTCACTGCGTACATTTTGAAAGAAAACTAGTGGAAAATATATCAGATTATTGAAAATGCGTATTATTTAAAAATATATATAAACTAGTAATCTAGAATACATGTTCCAAAATTTTTTCAGCTCGGATATAAATAAATACGGAAACGGCACAATAATCTAAGTAGATCACCTATGTCAATATAAATTGCCTATGTCAATATCTGGTAAAACAGGATTCTTTGTTGTTTGAAATATGATAATTAGGAATGAGTATAACATTAATTTGAATTATTCGTTCTCTGTACAATAAACGATTAGAGATTCATAGCTTTGATATTATAATATTAATGCGTAAACAAAATATTTATGTGTATTTCATACATATTTATGAATTAATTTCAAACGTCAATACGACATAGTTTATCACAGATGAAACTGGTTGTAATAAGCGAAATTTCGCTAAAATTAATAGGCAAAATAAATATTATGCGAGGTCAGGAACAGAATATTTAAATATTTTATATTAGCTGTGTTTATTTAAAAAACTATAAAAATATTTAGTTACAATAATAAAATATATACATTACTATGACATCTATTGAAAAATATAATAAGACTTATAATATTAAATCGAGATTCTAATCGTATAGCTAAATATGTATGTAAAATGATCTAAAATCTAAATTAGTCGGAGGTAACGGTTTATTGTAATAACAATTTTTTCTTTTTTTTTGTACATATTTTGATGAACATTGTAACTGATAAATTAATAAAAGTAAAGAATAACAAATAAGAATAATTTTATTGGGAAAGTATGGATGTTGATAGATTAATTTTTGATTTCATAAATTCCTACCTTCACAATTTTCATTGTTAATTCAATTCTTAACGTACGATCGATACTTGATGACACCGATCTAGAAAACTCATTGGATATTAAAAAAGATCAGAAGAGCATTTGTTGCGTTAGTTATTTTAAATTTTGATTAAAATTTATAATTTGAATAATATATTTCAATTTAAATTAATGTTTAAAAAAAGTGCAAATATTCGCTAGATATCAGAATAGCATTAGACATACATACATACATGTGCAAAAAGTATCGTTGTGTGAATTGTAATAAAGTATTGAAGTATGACGTAAATATATTAGATTACTCTGAGCATTAATTTGGTTCCTCCTATATAAACCCATTCGTCCGGACCTGCCAAGTTGTTTGAGATGATTCTGCACAAATATATATTTAAACACATTTAATGTATAATTATCGATGAGCAACATGGATTTCGGCCTGGACGCTCAACAGTCACGGGCCTTTCTTGGTTTTTCAAACTTTGTGTCTAAGTCATTGGATAAGGGGGTTCAAGTCGACGTTATCTATAACGACTTTGAAAAAGCGTTTGATAAAGTCGATCATGCTGAACTCATTTTGAAATTGGATTGTTTTGGGTCTTCAGATAATCTCGTACGGTTCTTCTTGAGTTACCTTACTGAGAGGAAACAATATGTGTCAAACGACTCCCAAACGTCGTATGCTTACAATACACCTTCCGGTATTCCACAGGGGTTAATTTTGGGACCTCTATTATTTGTTTTATTTATAAATGATATTCATCGGGTCCTTCAATGTAAGTTTTCAATTTTTGCAGACGATTTAAAAATATTTCGATCTATTACTTCAGTGGAAGATGCTCTTTCGTTGCAGCTGGACATCGATTCTTTGCATGATTGGTCAATATCGAATCGTCTTTAATTAAATATTGGAAAATGTCAAACAATGACATTTTCTAAATCAAAGGAGCCCATCATCTTTAATTACAGACTTGGGAACGTAACTCTTCCTAAGCAATCGTTTGTTAAAGATCTGGGTATTTTGTTTGATTCTAAGTTAAAATTTAGTTTACATGTATCGGACTGATGATAGCAAAGATCAAAATGTCAGAATGGTAAAGGGCTTCGTCTTGAGAAATTCTCATCACATACGTAGCACCCTAGTCATACGAGTGCTATACGATGCATTGGTTCGGAGCTTGCTCGAATCAGGTTCCATTATATGGGCGCCTTATGACGCCTCGAATTTCCTCAGATTAGAGAAAATACAAAGAAATTTCTTAGGTATCTCTACATGAGGGAGTTTGGATTCTACCCAAGTTTATACCCCAGCTCATGGGTACAGGGCTGCCTGGGGTATGTATCCCTCTCGAAAAAAGAAGGTCGATCTACTTGGCAAAGCACTTCTTCAAGCTGTTGGTTGGCGCAGTACATAACCCCTTGTACTGTGCGAGTTGCCCTTATGGGCGCCACCTCCCTACCATTGAGCTCGTTCGCGTGTGCTTTTTCTTCCGCCAAATGCGAGGACGGGAGGACTCGGTAACTCTCCGGTAACCAGAGCTATTCTCTACTCAACCACTTGGCCGAATATATGGATTTATTTGATGTCAAATATCGCCATTTCGTTGATCTTTTGTATGAGATTTTATAATTTCATATAACGGACCAATTAATGGCGGTTTTTGTTTTTTTTCTTTTTAAGATATAGTACTTTTTTATTGTACGATTGTCCCTGTTTATTTACACATTATTTTCTTTAATTTCAATTTTTTTTTATTTTTGCTGTTGTTTTATATGTATACCTTTATATATTGCTTTATATATCTTAAATTATGTATTTTTTTTTCTCACTGTACTATTTATGTTTTTATGCGTGATTGGCGACCTGAGTTATTCTGTAATGCCAATCACGCATTGTCTTTAAAATAAAATAAATAAAATAATTTGTCATAGCGCACAGTGGGATGGATAATATGGATGATTTACCGCCAAAAATCTGTAACTTCTTTTACATTTGAGCTAAAATTACGAAATTTAGCATATAATGTGCCTGATAAAAGAAAAGAAAAAGAAAAAAGAAAAAGAATCTATTTTCTTCCCTCCTTAAAGCGAGCCGCGGTCTTTTGATCCTTTCTCGCGATCTGATAAATTTTGGACATTGGAGAGTAAGGAATTTTTGAACATTGGAGAGTAGGGAATTTTTGGACATTGGAGAGTAGGGAATTTTAGACATTGGAGAGTAGGGAATTTTAACATGCGAAATTTAGCATGCATATAGGTGAAGATATATTAATTCATATCAAATAATAAAATTTAAAAAAATATTACTAAATAGCAACTATGATAATTTTACAATTATACTACATTATTTTGTATATTAAATTACCCGCGTTATGTATTAACTAAATATTAAAAATATATAGAATATACTTTATTAAAGAATAAATAACATTAATGCGCATTTAAATTCATAAAGATATACTCAATTGAATTTAATACTCCGGAAATATGTTTCTCTTTTTTTTGTCAAAAATGTAAATGCTCGAAAACTGCAATAAAGTGGCAAGATTTTTTTTATTGCTACATATATTTTCTCTGTGTTAGCATAACTACTTCTACCTGTACGAACCGTGCTACCATTTAAAAACCCAGCCAAAGTTAAAATTTTGATTACTCAAATATATTCACAAAGTTTTTTCAAAAATAGAAAATATATAAACTTAGGTTAGGTAACTTTTTTTAGATATTTTTAAAAATACATAATATACTCCTTAACATTAATAATTAAAAACTAGAAACATATACTCGTTGTATTTGATACTGCGATTACTAATATTAAAAAAAAACAATATTTTACCTATTATATTTCAATTTTCTTTTTTCTAAAATGGAATTTTCGTAAAAATCATTTTTGGCAGTAGAATTCATGATCCATCCCATAGTGCAGCGGCTTGAAAACAACTGCGTCGTCCGAAGGGGGTCTATCAGAGACCCCAGGCATTTCAAGTCAAGACATCGATCATTTCGTCATCAATATCTTAACATTTTTTTTTAATATATTTTATTTTAAGACTTAAATCACTTATTTATGATATGATTCGTAATTTGGTCAATATTTTAGATTTTTCTACTAATTAATAAGATGTATAAATGACACTTGGCGATGTTCAACCGCAGACTGAGGACACGACACCGGCTATCGACGTCCGCCAAATTCTCGCGGCACGTGTCACAAGTACGTTTCACTCGCAATTGGCACATAGCAATGAGTGCGAAGGAGAAAAACATCGCGCCCGTGGCAACATAAATGAATCTTATTTTTTTTTATTTTATTTTCACAATTGCGGAAAATAAAGTTGAATGGTTATTTATAATATTTATTCTTTAGACTTTTTTAGAGAAATAAAATAAGTCTCCAATTGCATGGCTAGGTTTAGGTTGCATCAAAAATCCATCAACTGTTTTTATTCCCTAATTATTTTATTTTATGTTATGTATGTGAACGACGATAAAATTCCACATTCTAATACGTTTTCCCTCTAATTTACATATTGATTTATAAATCGGTTGTTAATAAATGTATATCTTCCGAAAATTATTACAAATTAAATCAAAAAAATATTAATAGACTTTCCTATTAGGCATTTTAATAATTTTGATAACAAGATAAATTTAAAAAATGTATATAATGCAAATTAGTTTATAAAACATATTTTGAATTAAATTTTGTATTAGAATCCCCATGAATCACTTTGAAATATAAATAAATGTTTATTTTTTTCTTAAGGTGCATTTGATTAGAGTTTACATTTTGACACATATCCAACTTCTCTTCCATTGATCGGTTGGACACTTCTAAAGTTATTATACATCTTATGATCATTTGTCAAGACATTTCTGAAGACATTTAACTAAAAAATAATAAATAAATAATTACATTTCATATCTAAATTAAAATAATTTATTATTAAAAATAATAAATACTTGAAAGAGTGAAATAGATAATTTCTTAGGTGAAACTATCCAACGAACGATTTCATTACATGGCGGTGTCGTCAACGATCCAAGATAAGTATAGTAATTGTCTAGAAAATTTAATCCAAGCAATGGCATTGGTAAAAATTTGTTATTTTGTATACCGCTGGAGTTAGCTTTCAGCATTGCGTTGACAATAAAAGCCATACCCGGATTGGGTACCACGTTAAGCTGAAATTTTACAGTATGAAATACTTAATAGAAAATAATAGAAAATACTGAAATATTTATCTGATGAATAATCAAAAAATACCTTGAACAAAATTCCAACTACGGCCAGAGCCTCCGAATCACCAGATGCTACAGCATCCGCAATAGTGCTAGAAAATTAGTCAAATAATTAATTAATTGTATTATAGAACAATACCTCTTATAAATCCATTAGAAATACCTGTACTTGGAATCATAATGAACTAAATGCATTTCTATTGGTAGTGATTTAGAATTGATGGTGTGTTCAGACCCTTTGGTTTTATCACTTCCCCAGTGCCAATGGACAGCTTCGAATATGTAAGTTGATGATAATATTCCTCCAGACAATGATGGCTTTTTTCCATATAGCCAGGTAGATGAAGCTTCAACTATATATGCATTGAAATAAATAAAAAAAACTAAATCAGCGTTCCTCAACCTTATTTGAGGCATTATTTTTCAATTTTAAAAGTCTGAGTGTATAGCTGCTTTAGTTCGAAATGCAATAGATGCGGGGTTTAAATAAAAAAATGTTCAAATATTAATGATATTGTTGGTTAGCCCGTTGAACGCAACGGGCATGATGATGATGATTGCGTATGGCTTTTACTTTGCCATTCTTCCATGCTCGTCGTTGTTGGAGTTTCCTCCGTCATTTCGGAGCACGCCAAGAACAACATTAGTTGGCTACGTAATCCAGGTGCAGGTTGATCCACTAGCCTTCCGGAGGGGCAGGCCCCTCTTTGGGCCGGCAGACCAACATTGCACGCCTTAGCGATAGTCTAAAACAGCCACCTGGTGCGGCATTGCTTCCATCCGAACGAGTTTCCTCGTTGCTGCTACGGCCTGGGAACTGAAAGGACGGAGCGAGTTTGTAGGAAGCGGTAATGTGATGGGAAATGGCTCAAGGAACTATCCCGGCATTTGCCTTTAAATGGCTAGGGAGCCGGGTCAACCTAGCCCGGGATAGTCGCATCTCTACACCAATTACTGGTGGGAGAGATACAAAGAATTGTTTCTATATACTTCTACTTGGTTATTCTAAAACATGCGTTTCTACGGACCTTGACGTGGTTAATTCTAAGCATGCTTTAAGTCCTGATTATTTTGACTGATTGCCCTGACATTGCTTTTCATTCCCTCGATGGTGTTTTCTATACACACACGCATATACATACATAAACACGCACACACATATACATATATATATCAGCCCTGTCAGCAACAGCAACTCTATCACGGGAAAGACTCCCTCAGAGAGGGAATGAGTAAGGTAAATAGTGCAGCAGGGTGAAACAACCTAAGAATTCTGAAACTAAGAAGTAAGAAGCGCTTAAATCTATATACGATTATTGTAGGTGGTAGATCAGTATGACTTGCGATGGCCGTGGTTCTTGTTTGATCTTCGCTTGCACCCCGGTATCACTTAATTGGGAGATTCCAAATTATCGTCATTGGTGTCATTCAGAGGACTTTGTAGCGATGGCGAGGTACTTTCGCCGCACACCGGGCGGTGTAAGATTATCGGGATGGGGGGGGGGGTACATACATTTTATAGAGTGCCTATTGGAAATAATAGTAATAATATTGATGCATGCAGGGGCCGCAAGGTAGAGGTGTGTGGCGAGTATTAGAAAACGAGAATATCTAATGATAATTGGGTTGTACTTCTCTCTGCCGACAGCCAGCGTACATACACACTTTAGTCACTGATGTAATTAAAATATCAATTTGATTATTGATTATATAGCTATGTTATTTTATTTTATTGCCCTTGACATATTCCTAAGATTTATCGTTTTCATCTGGATTTGTACTGCGTTTCGATGGAGCCGTCAAACGAAACAACAAAAAAAATAGAATACTAATTTAAAATTGCATATAATCCCCATTGAAATTGATATTTTCCACCGCAGTTTGGTTTAACCGTGGGAATGATCGAATCCAGATGTGTGTTTCTGGACCGTTGGCTAATAAATTATGTTTCACTTGTCCGATTTATATATATTTTTTAAAAATCAAAGCTGTTTGATTTTATTGATACATTATCCACTATGCACCTTGCTTGTTTTCCGCATTGAATTCTCACTGATATACTGTTCTATCTTATTCTAAACTTATATCTAGGCGTGGGTTCGTTGTTAATATTTTAAGCCATAGTTATGTGCTAATTAATCTATAATTGGTACGCGGTACTTTAAGAGTTCACTTTCACTACCTTTTTGTTTACTTTTACGAGTTCTAACTATATTATTTTGACCGAATTTGTCGCAACCTGAATAAAAGATAAATTCAGGAACGATCTTTAAAATAATCAATAGACATTGTACGAACGATGAATATATATTTTTTGTATACATAATTTAATAGTTTTCATGTAATCATAATTATATTATAATCGCTGCAGTCCGACGCAAAAGTTCTAAATTAGTTTAAAAATATTAAAGAATTTTCTTGGCGTTGTTTGGTTTCTCCGTATTTCCTATATTCGACAATGAATGCGAATATATAAACTTATATACTAAAATTCTAAACTAATTAGGAAAGATATATTAACTAGACGTGCCGACGAAATCAAGATGGAGATAAAACCAATATGGGCGAATTCTTGATCCTGAAATACCTGAAATCGCACTTCGAGTAAACCTAAGTCGCGTCTAGCAGAAATTCCTGAAATTGCACTGCGAGTAAACCTAATTCGCGTCCAGCTGAAATGTTGCGAGATTCGTGCCATTTAAACGATATCGGCGTTGTTTGTAATTTTTATCAAACTTTGTATAGTTTACAATACGTACATCCTAGCCGTGACGATGGGGGTCTATTTGGGACCCCAAGTTCAACTCTTTTAATATAAATCCAACTTGTCACAAACTATTCGTAATTATCGAAAAGAATAAATATTATAAATAATCTAATCGAAACGTTCGTTATTTCGTACTGCAAGAGCTCAGTCAGCGGCAAGAGCTCAGTCTGCGGTGGGACATCGCGAGTGCGCGTGCCATTTACACGTCATATTGATTGATTAAAAAATCCAAAATATCGATCAAATTATGAAGAATAGCATGATATAACGCGAACACCAATCCGATATCTAGCGCACGACTTTAACTTGTGTTTACAAGCAAACTGGAAAGAATTAAATGTTGGATTTTGCTTTAAAAATCAGTTTACAAATACAGCTAACATTATGTAAAGCGGAAAGAAATAGCAATTAATTTTTCGCGACAAAAAAATATTTAAACAAAAACTGTATAATATTATTTTGTTAAGTACTTTTTGTTATTTTCTATGATATTCGGCCTCAATCTCTCTGAGCTCTCGCCGCACGTGTCAATCGCACGTTTGACTCGCACTTGGATCGATGAGCCAAGATGCAAACGAAAAAAAACATCGCGCCGGTTGCAACCAGAGCGTTATTGTTGTTTTTATTTATTTTTTAGACAAATACAAAAAGTTTGTGATATGTAGATTTGATATTAACGCGTTCCGTGCCGGAGCGAGTTTATTGAAAATTCTAATCAGGCCAAAAACAAATTTCTGTCGGATAATGTGTACGTAATTATAAATTATATAAATAATTAGTTTAAAAGGGTTGAAAATGAATTGCAGGATGTATTTAAGGGTGCCGGCCACCGGTGGCCGGCACGGCGCTGTAGAATATTTTATAAAACGAATTGATGAGAGCTTCATTATATCAATAATTCAATTATGTTAACTCTATTTTTGATATATCTGTACACATTTAGAAAACATATGTAAGATACGGATCCAAATTTCAATGGATTGATTTTGACATTTTGAACATGGATCCCTTTCCATAATTTTCAATCTTTCTCAAGTATTGTCTTGTTGCAGTATTTAGTTCAGTGTTATTTTATCATCAGCCATCTATATTTGTTAACTAGTTATTCTTTTACAAATATTCTTTATGCTATATCAATGCTTTCTTTGAAAAGGTAATTTATTGTTATTGTATATGTCATTAATTTATGGGTAAACTCTTGTTGTATTGTCGTAAATGTAAAGGCAATCCACAATTATGTTTACCATGCTTCAATGTTATACATAGAAGTCTACAAAAATGATTTTTAGACATAATTTTGTGTAATAAAAATATTTCTTTTGACTATATATTTTTTTGTAATTTTTAGACATTTTTTTCAATTTAATTTTTTTATTACACGCTACAAATGTTTGGTTGAAATTTAATTTTATGTTATTTTTACAAAATATCCATTTTATCTGTTTTACACAATCAATTTTATCTGAAATCTAAATAAGTAGAATTTTTTTTCCGAAACACTAATAATGGGTTGTTGCTTTTTGCGTATGCTCGTAAGAGGCCATTGCGGCCACACATGAAGTAGAATCGTATGGTCGAAGAGATGGGCCCATTCGTAATGGGCCCATTGGTAATATTTTATTAAGCGGTATTTGTCGGCCACCGGTGTCCACCACAGCGCCGTGGGAAAAGGGTTATTTGAGTAAAATAAAAAAAAGGAGGTCCCCAATAGACCATATGTGCACGGCTAGGTTCAATGCGTTTTTAAAAATTATTTAAATTTATCTAACAATTTTTGTGGCTTTTAAAAGATTCATGGCTTAACATAGTGATTCCCAAAGTGTGAGCCGCGGCTCCCCTGGGAGCCGCGATGTCGTCATAAGGGCGCCACGAAATATTCAATTGAACAAATTTTTTGGAATTCCCAATTCTCGAAATTTTTGCGCCTTTTTTTTGTGCTCGATTTTCTCAAGAAGGTCAAAAATTTTGAAAAAATTTATGTATTAAGGGATCCGTGAAAAAATCTGATGTTTTAAGGGAGCCGTAAACCGAAAAAGATTGGGAACCTCTGTGGGAACATATAAATGACAGAAAGTTAAGGATAATAATGAAAAGTACCTCGAATGAATACATTTTATTAAACAGTTGAAAATTGGAGGCTGAGTTTCATTGAAGAAATTCGACATTAATTCTTTCGAGTTTCCCTTGTATATTGATATATTTAAAATATGAATTTTTTGGTTTGGGGGTGAGGTATAGCATGTTTAAGATATCTTACGTACATAGCAATAGATAATGCAATTTTCGAAAATTCGCGAAATTTATGGGCGCTTATTGAATAAAAGTAGTTTTCATCATTGAAATATATAAAATATAATATTTTAATTAAAACTTACCAGTATGTCCAGAATTTCTTAAGGTCAAATGCGGTTGAGGTAATAAATAATTATTCCATTTCAAGCATTTCAATCCTAATTGATATTTCAGCGCGGACAGCGCTATGTTTATGGGTGATTGTCGACTATGACCGCAAGTAGGAAAAGTGTTGGCCCATTGATCTTTAGCTATTTATAATATTAATACTGTTAAATCTAATTATTAAAAATATATTTCTAATAATGTAAAAATATCATACTGTCATAACTCCATGCTCCTAGAGAGAGATCATCTAAAATATATGAATATTATTAAAGAAAATATATTATTATACCCATATATATAAAAATCATAATTACTTACTAGTCTGAGCTGATAATCCAGGTGTTTTATAAAAACCTTAAAGTACGCATACATTTAATGAATAATATTAACGTTTTATAAAAATAACTATTATTAATTACCATCAAATTTTAGTTCTTCTTCATACGATTTCTTATCAATATTGACACCCTTTAATTATTCAATTATTTTTTTAACATAGTTTAGGATATATTTATTATAATTAATCAATACGTACATATTTCGATAGTTTCGTAGCATATACAAATTCACCCAATACATTGATTATCGTTATAATTTTTAAAATATTATACATTTTTTTTGACGAATCCGCTTTGTACAGGAGCGAATATAATACTGTCACAGTATAAAAAAAAATGCAGCATTTATATATATATATATATATATATATATATGTATGTACATATATTACATTCTAGTGATAAGTTTAATTTTATATTATCAGTGTATGTAAACGTGTAATTTATAAAATATGTATGCAGATAATGGTTCAAAGGTTTCTATTCTAGTATTACCAGTTAATTTGAAGTATTTACTTGTTTTTCGTTGCATTTGTATTATTATATGATAATATTGTTGCATTGTTAAACACTTGATGCATTTTTAATGTTAATTATTATCGATTGGATTTGTAAGTGGATGTATAAGATTAATATACACAGATAAAATAGCATATTGATAGTTTAAAAATATTTATTTAACAATGTCAGTGTTCACATTTCGATATATCGGTCACTATGCGCCCGTTTAATGGTTGAACAGGTCTGAAATTGTTGTATAGTGGAACATTATTCACCAATACGTTACGAAAAACTTGCAACTGGAAAAAGAAAAATATATTATAATCATTTTTTAATAAACTAATATTGATTTTGATAGTAAAAATATTACTTCGGCAGATGATATATGCAGCTTTTCTTTTAAAACGATCCACCTAACAATTTCGGTACATGGAGGCGTTGTTAATGATCCAAGATATGTATAGTAGCCAGCGTCAAAATTTAAACCAAGATTTCCCAATGGTAATATATTATTTTGCGTTCCATTGGTGATGGCTTGTAACATTGAATTTACTAATAAATGCATTCCAAGATTGGCTGTCGGTCGTTGCTAAAATTATTATTAAAATATTATCATATATAGACAACTAAATTACATATTAGGATATAAATAGAGAATAATATTTTAATAATCTTACCTCAAATAATATTCCAACTACTGTCAACGCTTCTGAGTCGTGCGATGCTATGGCTTCATTCAAAGATCCGAATTTGGTATTATAATGTACAAGATGCATTTCTAAAGGTAAAGCTTTTCCGTTGACTGTATGATCTGATCCTACATTGCGTTCTGATCCCCAATGCCAATGCAACGCTGCGAACTTGTATGAAGATGTCAAAATTCCTCCTTGTAATATAGGCAATTCATTCGACTCCCATGTGCAAGAAGCTTCAACTGAAATAAATAAAAAAATAAAATAAATATATAAAATATATCATGATGAAAGATGGTGAAACTCTGTTATATTATATCATCATCATCATTTGCCAGCCACAAGGCTCTCACTCGTTAAGGGCATGGGACTTGCCAGTATCTCGAATGGGAGTCTCACACGTGACGTGAGGGCTCCCATTTTGTGCCCATACCGCGGGGACTCAAGCCGTCTCGGTATGCGGTTTTTTTGTAAAGAGTTTCCCTCTCTTGGTCATTGCTGGCATTGGATGTACTTCTTCTCTCGACTGTGTCCAGGCAAGTAGGAGAAGGTTTGTGTCGGTAATCGTTTATTCTCTTTTCTAAGGCGTTATCTGCTTTTAACGAGTCACGAGTGACGAGTAGCGAGCGACCACCACACGCACACCTATTTAGATATACACAGGCATACATATGCACATCTGCCCAAAACGAGTCTCAAGTAACCGGTCGCAAGTGATTATTAGCCCTGTCGCGCAATACCAATTCTTTCATCATAGTAAAAACCGCCTCCGAGAGAAGGAAGAGAAGCGAAAGTATCGAGACTAGACCAATTATTGTTCAACAGATTAGGGTTTTCCTCCCAGGGTATACTGGCTCTGTGGTGAGAAATCCGTTAGAGATCAGATTTATTTATTGATATTTAATTATTTGGTATATACATATTTTATTTGGCAATGAAAATTAAGAATGTCTTCGATAAAACATTAAAAAATAATTTTAAATGTTTGGTAAAGAATGGCAAAAATAATACTTTGACATAGATTGTGGTATTAACCAATTCATTACGGCGTCTCGGAGACAACCACGTCGTCCGAAGGGGTCAACTTATAAAATAAAATAGACCCCAAGCATTTTAAGTTAAGCTATTGATGAATTATTTAATCAATATGACGCCTAAATGACACGCACTCGGCGATGACTCGCCGCAGACTGAGGACATGGCGCCGACTATCGACCTTCGAGTTTTCGTGGCACGTTTCACTGGTATGTTACAGCCGCACTTGGCACATCGTATAGGATGAGAGCGAGATGAACACATCGCGCTTGTGACAACAACAGAAGCGAATATTGTTATTTTTATATTTATTCTTTAGAGTTTTTTTAGACAAATACAGAAAGTGTGTGGATAGGAATTATAATAAAAGAGTTCGAGAAAAATTAAACAAAAACTTGGGGTTCTTAAATAGCATGGAATCGGCACAATTAGGTTAAATTACGCGATTATTAAGATGTTATAATAAAAAGTATAATATAAGGGATACCCGAAGAAATTTTCGATTTTTGATATCGTCGATTTAAATGGTTGTATTTTTTATTTCTATCTGTTTATACATGTATTTCTTTTGCTGCGGGTTTGGCTAAAAAACTTAAAAACATGCATTCTAGATATGCAATTTTTATAAAATTTCATAAAAAACGAATGAAACGACTGCCAAAAAGGCACATATTGTATATTCGACAGTGTCAGGAATAGCTAAAATAATTTTGACTATATTACCTCTGTGTAAGTGTTAGGGTATTGATAATGTAAAATGAGGTGTTAGGGATTGAAGTTAAACCAAATTCTACAAAACCAATTTTAATAATAGTAGATACAGTTGAATACTCTTAGTCTAGAGTGCAAGACTATTTTTAAATAATTTGTAATACTCATAAACAGGGCGTGTGGATACCGAAACATTTAAGTAAATTTGTAACGGTTTCGAGTGCGACAAGAGAGTTAATAAAATTAGAAATAGTCTTTAAAATAGTGGCTTTCTGAAGGGCAGAAAACAAAATTGCAAAACCCCACACAGCAAAAATTATTCGGGATAAGTTAATGGAATACAAATGGAATGTAATTATTCATCCATCTTATTCATAAAACCTATACAGGACTTTCAGACTAATTTTAAGAATATCGAAGAAGTAAAATCAGGTATTGTTGTTGAATGATTTTTAATGCAAATTGCATATACAAACTACTTCGAAGATGGAAGGAATTAGTAGCTATCAATGGAGTATCATGATCGATGTAATATCGTCATGTTGATGTAAATCAACGTAAAGAACAAACAGTTAAAAATTATTTATCGTCATAATAATATATTTAAAATATTACGTACTTGTGTGACCAGGATTCTTTAGTGTTAAATATCTTTGATTGTTCTTATAATTGGTCCATTTCAGACATTTAGAATGTTTCAACGTCTGCACTTCACTCGTGTCGATATCGATGGGAGATTGTCTGATACCGCCACATGCAGGAAAGTGTTTATCCCATTCATGTTCATCTTAAATATACATTTATCATATTAAATATACATATATTCGATCATATAAAACTATTATATTGAGATATAATACCGTTATAATTCCAAGATCCAGGAGCTTTTTCGTCCACATTAACTGATAGTCCAGGAGTTAAATAATTACCTAAAATATTATAGATATAATAATATTATTCTGAACATTCATCAAAAATTATGAATTATTTTATACGAACCATAATAGTATGCATCTTCTCCTCCATCTACATCAATAGGTATTTCCTAGAACAATTAAATTATATTATTTCACCAATAGTATGCTTAATAATTGAATTATTTATATTTTATTACTAACAGCTGAAGTTTCAGTTTCTAGAAAGACTTTCATCAAATTGTCCTTATATTCAATTTTAACATCAAAATCCATTAATCCTTCATTATCAAGAATTAGCTCTTTGTCTATAGATTTTCCTATATAATAAAACATAATATTAATGGAATGAAAATTTAAATATATTTCATTTTTTTACCTTTGACAAATGTCGCACACAATATAAGCACAAAAAAATATATAGGATTCATTGTAACTTAGAAACCAATATTCTGGAGACACTAACAAGTACTGTTCGTTGAATAATATTAATGTCGAGTGATCTCCTTTATATATACTCAACAAAAGATTATCACTAAAGATGAACCATGATCGCATCACATATAATACAGATTAAAATGTGGAAAAAATCGGATATCACTTGATTCAATCGATGATGTGCAAATGTGGTGAATAATAAATGGAATGCTGTAATTCTAGTTAAAAATGCATTATGAATGTTGTACAGAAGCCAGCATAATTAGCTTTAGATAAATATGTATCTAAATTTCCCTCGAATCACTGGAATTTAGAAAATTAAAGGCAATATGGCCTTGATTTATACTAGTTTTAATACTGATAATTTATATTATACGTATTTTATTGCATGTTAAATATAGATATGTTTCAGTTTTTAAATAGAATATTATTCCAAAAAACCCGAGGCTGATAACAATCATAACAATTCGTTATCAAAACATATAATAAATATTCCTATATAGATAAACTAATAAGCATTGGATTGCACTTACATAAATTGCTGTGTAATTGCACGGAAATCAATTTTAATTTGTATTATTTGTTAAAAAGTGTTCATAATTTCAGGTTGTTAAAAAAGATAAAAATATTGGATAATTATAGTTTAAATGTACAGCTGAAATCATCAAGTAATTATCGACAGAACTGGGTTAATAGCTATGAATTATTAAAAAAAATGGAAGAAACACCTCTACAGTAATATTTTTGACAAGAACTCGTGATGGTGAAAAGGTGACCCTTGAAAGCTTTCTCCAAAATAATTACTTGTTTCGACTTTTTAAGCATTATTTACACAAAAAGGTATTTTCCATTTATTTTGTAGGATTTTTTAATAAATGAATTATTGTTATTTGAGTTTACTATTAAATACGGTCAGTCCTCGGCTTACGCGATTTTTTATCATCTGCCTTATGATAGTTCAAAAAATAAAATAATATGTCCCGAATACAACCTATATTATTCAACCAATAGATCACGGCATAATACATACATTTAAGAAATATTCACTACGAAATGCATTTAGGCAAGCAATTAAATCTGTTTATGGATAGAATAAAAAATCGTTAACCCATTTTTCGTGAGTTTGATTGAACAGTCATTCAGCGGAAATGGAACTTGAGGACGGGCGAAAAGAAGATTTTTTTTCCAATGAAGAGAAGTTAACTGAACAAGGCAAGCAATTCGAAGTTGCGATGTTAGGTGCATATTTAAATATGATCCGAGATGGATTAGCTGGCCTCAAAGTTCAAGACGCTGATACTGAAAAGCAGTTAATGAATGATATTGGTTGTTACACATTTTTTATAAAGAAAATAATGTCTAAAAGAACACTGAACCGATACTTGAAGTAGTTGGTCCATAAATATATGAATGTAGAATAAATTTGTGATCTTCTCGACCTGCGCAAAATACCGTTGAACCTGATTCGAGGACTTACTATCATAGTTTGACCATTAACGTTAGGAGTAAAATCAGTTATGAATAATAAAATATTTCTGGAATGATGTATGATTATTCTAATTTTGTGGATATTATTACCAATTATTTGTTGGTAGCTAACATTTTTTACTTTATTATACTTACGAATGTTTTAAGAAATAATAGATTGTATATAGAAGAATATTACCTTATAAATTATTTATGAGCAATTCATTTGTCTTATCATCCAATAAAAAATTATGATTTTTCAATAATCGTCTATATGTGGAAATTTATTGAAACGTCTTTGTCATGATTAGTAATATACGCTTAATGCATAAATAACGCCGTATACAGAATACGTCTTTTGAAGCTAATACTAATATTTTTGATATTATACTTTTAACTTTTTAAACTGTTGCTGTAATGCAACCGCATTGGCTTCGAATAATATTTGGGTTTTAGGAGATGCTATCGAAGTTTGAAGCAGTCAACGATGGTTTGGAACATTCCAAACCGGAAATTAATCCACGACTGATAAAGAAAATTTCCGGCCCTCCTCATCACTAATGACTGTGTAGGCTATAATCGAAGCTGGTCCTCGTCAAAATATTAGATATACCACAATGAAGATCAATCAATCGACTGTGATGACACATCTCAAAGATTAGTTTCCCAGTAGGATGTAATAACGTTAAGCAAAGTTTTTTTTATTCAAATGATCCTAGAAGTTAAATATGGGTCGTTAATAATAATGAAAATAACTTAAATATGGAGAAGTTCGTCATAAAAATGTTGCTCTATTAAAGTATAATAAATAAATTAAGTAGGTGCAATTTGATCGAATAATAAATGCTGAGTGAATAGTGAATTTTGGGTATAATTAAATTAATCAAACTAGAACAAAACTAACTGAATAACGACACAGTTTAAATATTAGACGCTTAATTTCTAATTTATTAAATAATTTAATAAATCAATACAAAATTATTTAAACAGAAATAATTTAAAATCAGCAGAGGAAATGAAAATCGCACTAAATAGAAGCCTTGTCTCGAAGGCTGTAAATCCTAGTAAAATATTAGCAATGTAAATGATGTAATTCCATAATTGAGTTATGTTTGTATGAATAAAATTATGTTGTTTTAAATGCGACGTAATATTAAAACACTACACAATTTGGGAAACATGAATAAATAAAATATTTAAACAATCAATATTTTATTTACGATTTTTCAAAATAAAAATAATAACAATTAAACATATATTACATTCCTAATTTAATAATGCATATTTTTCTCGATGAAATAGGAATATATTGAAACGTATCGCCGTGGAAAATTGCTCAAGAATTGCAGATTTTATTTCCAATACAAAAATCTAATCGGGAAAATCTATTTCAGTATCCGATTGAAAAGGAGAAATCTCAACCAGGAATATCACATAAAAATACATCACAAGAAAATATAACTTATGCAATATTTTATATAACATTAATTACAATTTACATAAATATTTTATTTATAACGAAAAAATGTACATATTTTGTAGTTGAGCTAAGGGGCTCTATAAAATTAATATTTACAATAGATTGTATATTCTATGATATTTGACTAGATTAAATGTATCGAATATTTTTTTCTAATATTTACACGATTGATACATCGAAGATAAGCTCGACTTATTTATTATTTACATGTATGTATGTATACGGATTGAAAAGGGTTAAATTGTAAATAATGTATTGATGATAGCATATTTTTTCATATAAATTATCAATATTGATACATTTTTAAAATTCTTTTTCTAAGATACTATATTAAATTTTATCTATATTTTATTATTTATTTACTTTCTCTCTCACTTATCTTTAAATATCAATTTTCGTAAAGTGAAATAAACAAAATCTAATGATTTGAAATATAAAGCTAATAAGATTTGCGATGTTTTTTACGTGAAAATAAAAGGGCAATTGTGAATGAGTATCTAATCATTTGATCAGGAAAAATGTTATATCATAGATGTAATGACCACTTGACGTCATCAATTACACGAGATCAAAGGAATATTCACCGTATATTTTTTACAATTTCTTTTATCTTTTATTTTTCTTCAATTCCGTCAAGTTGATTATATTAAGTCATTATCGTTTTCCTACGAGTTCTGAGAAAATAAGAATACAATTTTTACCAATCGACTCACAGTTCGTTAACGAATGATATTAAATAAAACAATAATAATAATATTATTGAAGAGTAGGAAAATCGATAGGATTTTTGTTTATTACGTTATAAATTAATTCATTTTCAATATTTGCACAATTAGATTTTTATAAGGATATTTCGATTTGCATTTTACCGTTTATTTGTTGAATATATTGCCAAAGAGCTCGTTAAACAATACTGATAAAGCCGTAATAAAGACGTGGGATTTGATGAAGAGAATTTCGTAGTGAAGACCTTATTTAAGTCTATCATGTACAATAGTTCAAAGGGGTTAAACAAAAGTTTGACATCCGTCATTCATTAATCCACATAACATTATGTACAAATATCGACGACATGAAATAAATTTGATTTTAAATCAACAGTAAAAATCAAAGCATATTGTTAAACCGAATTTAAATAAGAAAGAGATATAATTCAATATTATCTAATATATTTTTTTCGAGAGTTTTTATCGTGAATTTTATTTATTATACTACCATACGTCGCACAAAAAATAAATTGGTAAATAAATTGAGCATTGCCTTATATAATATATTTATTACGTCTGCTTTTTTTTGCAATTTCAAGAAAAGTGTTTAACAAATTTGTAACAGAATAACTCATTACGATTCGTTTTAAGATTTTATAAATTTACAATCCAGAAATATGATATTACTAAAATAATTATACAGTGGAACCTATATATTTCTAATTAATCCATTCCTTAGTTAAGTATTTTCTTATAATAAAAGGAAAATCATAAATTTTCATTTAATTCAATTCCATGAAAAACTCATATAATGTTTTCTGTTTCCATTTTTTTCTGTATTATGCTACATACTTAATGTATTATTAGATCTTTTAGCTGCTTTTATTACTCATATTCTAAAATCGGATATCATATTATAAAATCTAATATCGGAAAAAAGTAACTTACTAATTTTTGTTGTGTTTATTTTTATTATTTCCACTCTGACTATTTTCAATCGAATTTCTGCTCTACTTTAATTAATTGTATTTTACGAATTTATAAAAAAAAGATTTTCATTGGTAAAACGAATGAAAACCTAAAAAAACTTTTAGGCAAATACGTCTAGAGTGGAAAAACATTTTAATGTCCCAATAAATTAAATATAAACAACTGGCTATGATGCTGAATCAATAAAATATGCTTATTTGAGTCAAATTTTCTTATTATTTTAGAAGACTTTTCATCCATATTCTTATAAAGTGTCAAAAGATATTAAAATGATTATTTTAAAAATCTTTCTTTATCGTAAGTTTGATCTCTCTGGCATTGCTTTTAAACACATTTGAAACTTAGTTTTATATAAAGTTTCTTAAATGAGGCAACGATATGCTGACCTTTGGGCCCTTTCAGGATTTTGAATTCAAACAAAGGTACAACTTTATCATCCTTCATTAAAATGCCTTTCTTACTAGAAGGGAGATGGGATTATTGCTTATACCTAAGATATCCTGCTGTAAGCTCTCTATTTTATATTAACGTTAGTTTTATAAAAAAATATTAAAAACTCGCGATAAAATATTTAAAGATTAAGAGATTTTTCGTCGTTAAAACGTTATGGATATATAGATTCCACCGTGCTTAAAATTATCTAAAAAAATTGTGTCAATCCTCATACTAAACTAGTACAGTAATACAGATCTTATATAGTATGAATATAGATAAAATACATTGTAGTCGGCATTGGGCTGTGATTTTATTTTATTGTAGAGGACGATGGAATCGTCCTCGTTTATGATATCATCAAACTATTCAATATTAACGTCGATGGAATAAATAAAATGTTTGCGTCTCCTAGATTGAACAGAATGACACTGTAATCCAATTAAATGCAATACATTTAAATATATACATAATTTAGGTATTGTTAATTCGTTATTCTATAGACTACACATCGGATAGATTTAGCTTATAATTCGGATACAACAAATACGAAAAGCAACACTGAACTGTCGAAATACTAGTCCCGAAGATTGCAGATTAGAGTCTGTGCGCGAGGCCACGAGTAGCTGCGCGCGCGCAGGGCTAGACGCGGCTGCCGAACTTGACCTTGAGAGGATCGCCGCAGTCCAGGGAGTGCAGGCAGCAGTTGCTGGGCCGCTCGCACTGCTGAGGGAAGCGCACCCGCTGGGAGTCCCGCCGGCTACACGGCACCCTCGGCCCCAGCAGCTCCACCTGGTTCTCCTGGCTTACACTGTATCGAATATCGAACGTTTGAGTACTCAGGTTGTTTCCTTCTTTGTAGTCTTCGGCGACACCTGCCAACATCGAAATATCTTAAACCAAATCGCCACGAAATGCGCATTTAAATACATTATTTGTCTTAAAAATACAC
>JAGXCT010033433.1:0-25162 GCA_022495035.1 Philopotamus ludificatus | reverse complement strand
AATCAAAACCGGGGAAATCATCAACAACTGATACAGAACAACGTTTAGATGGAACTGGATCATGGATTTCATTTACAGTAATCCCAAGAAACATAAGGACTGCATGGTTTGTTCAAATCGAAAAATTGCTGGAGGAAGAGGAGAAACTACCTTCTTCAGCGAAACCCAGGCGATTGTTTCAAGAAATATCACACATTAATAAATTTAAAAAATAGTCTGTTTATTAAATGCATAATAAAGTGTACTTAAGAGTTAAAACCATTTTTTATTCATTTATTTTAACTTTTTAAAATGATTTTACCTTAAATATAATTTTTAGCAAATTCGCTGAAAATAGCTTGGAGTTGCTGGTAAGCTTTTGAAAAAAACATTGGAGTTCAAAGGGTTAATTATGTTTATTCTTTTATTCAATCATGATATATCATAAAAATATTAAATGAAAATTGAATAGATGCTACGTATTTTACATATTTTATTAATTAAAGGAGTATTTAAATTAATATTGTACTCGATTATTCGTAAAATTCTAATAATTAAGTATACTAGGAGGAAATAAATCATTTTCAATGTTGATGTCGTAATAAAGATAGATTTTATTGACAATATTTGGACTTATTAACAAGAGATAAGATAATAATTCAAAATCAGGAAATTAATTAAACAATTATTAATAATCGTTTAGCATAAAAAAATGGGATATAAATGATAATTTCCCATTATTTAATGTTTTTAAAATGTATTAACAAACCGATTTTTAATAATTTAAAAATGCCTGGATTATTAGCATTATGAATTAATTAATATAAGAGATAAGATTTTTTTATTACAAAAAAAAATCAGTAGAACTTAACGATTTTTGAATAGAAACCGGAATGAAAATGAATAGAAACTCATTATTGTCATATTTTTAAACAGTATTATTTTATCTCAAATCATTTTAATCAGTTTAAATCATTTCTCTCAATGGCATCTAATCCTTGATAGTCTTTTTGATAACTGACGGATTTTGTATTATTTTAAGTGTAATAATCTTACGCTCAATTCCAGATTTTTTTATAGTCCGCTAAATGGACATCTTTTATTTTTTCATGAGGAGAATTTTTTTATTAACCTAGCCGAGCCGATTTCGGTCTTTTATTTGATTTTTCTCGAATAACTCTTTTAATATAAATCCTACACGTCACATTTTTTTTGTATTTGTCTAGAAATGTCTAAAGAATAAATATTATAAATAATCATTGGCCTTTATTGTCCGCAATTGCGAAAAAAAAATAAGAACAACAATATTCATGACACTAGCGCAAAGTTTTTTCTCGAGACGATGTGCCAAGTGCGAGTAGAACATACGAATGACACATTTTGCGAGAGCTCAGTCTGCCGCAAGACATCGCCGAGTGTGCATGTCATTTACGCGTCATATTGATTAATTAAAAAATCTAAATTATGAAGAATATCATGAATATGAAGCATTTTAAGTTAGATATTGATGAAGAATTCATAAAGCAAAAGAAAGATTTTTTTTAATGCACTATTTATGTCACATAAATAAGTCGCCTAATGGGATTCAAATTGATCTTATGACTTTTGAAATTATTTCAAAAATATAAAACCCATCAAGATGTCGCATAAGCTAGCCGAAGAAAAAATAGATAACGTTTTTATTGAGAGCAAAGATAAGGAAGCCATGAAAGTTTTGGATAAATTGGTCTATTATTTGAATATTTCTTCAAACAAAGATTCGGATTCAGACTCAACTTGCAAGGGGCAAACGTCGCCGGATAAGATAACTAAACTTATTAGACTATAACGTGAATATGAGCACAATTGATAAGCCTGATATGAAGTTCAGTTGCATAGACTGCTCCCGAAAATGTGGTATAAGATTTTTTTTATGGCTATTAGACATGAGAGGGAAGAAACTTAAATTCATGTATATTTTTTTAAATAAAATAAAATGTTGAGATTCACTGATATTAATTTTAATAAAAAAAAAACTCAACATAACAAAAAATCATTTTTTTTATAGAGCAAACAAGCTAAATATTTTATAAATTAATTTAATACTTTGTATTCTAAATAAATTCCATGTTTTTTGACATAAAATACTATCGGAAAAAACCCTTATTAGGATACTATTCAAATACGAAAGCTAATGTTTTATAGATATTGCACATAAGCTGTCTAAAATACTTGCTAAATATCACAATGTATGAGTATACGATTTACTATATTAAAATAAATATATATATTAGACGGGTTGTAAAATTTTATTATTAAAAAATAAAATACACGTGTATTTAATACAACATATTATAAATGCACGAGGAAAATTTTGATTACAGCTACTTTCCGGTCATAAATTTCCTTCAGTAAATAGTTGCCGTTCCAGAATTCCTTTATGAAAATCTTGGCAAAGTTTTCCAGGTTTCCCACACCCCCCTACCCTCATATATATGAAATAACTTTAAAGCATAACAAAACTATCGGAATAGCCTGCTCGCCCGTGCGACGGGGTGCGAAAAAACCGGGGGTGAGATTCCGGAGGGGCGAGTCCGCAATTTAATATACAAATTCGCGTTTACGTGAGATAAAATTTTATTTTTTCTGCGGTAAAACAATAAAAGCATCAGATTGGGGTCAAAACACGTAATATACAGGGTCTCTTGCCAAAAAATTGCCTACGCTGATAAAGGGGGTACCCCATTTTTGGTATTCAAAGTGAGTGTCATAGAGCGGCTGATAGAATCGCACGCAATGGGATGTGCCCCCCACCCCACCGCCCTGACTCTCATATTATTATCGTAATTTATCGTTCGGCCATTACACCGAAAGCGGTTTTTCCCGTAATGAGGCTTTTATTTAAACGGCCCGAGGTGAGAGAAAAACTGAAATGAAGAAAGTGCCGAGGAGGAGCCGAAAAAAAATTATGGAAAAAATGAAAAATTATGCCATTAAAGCATTATCTGCGAAACGGTTTCGGTTTTCTATAATGTTCCTCGTTTGCTCGTGGCCGGAACTAGGTTAAAGACCTGCCGAGTAAAATAAAAATTATAATTTTAATATGAGACCCGACGACTTTGGCCAACACATACCGCATTTGCATAACTATCCCGTTCTGAATAAAGATACAAACTTTAATCAAAATATTAAATATTAAAAAATAAATTTATTTTTATAATAATTATTTAATTGTCATTTTTTAATCCGTAAATACATATTATACCATGTATGAATTATGCATAATTTTGGCGGAAACATGGCTGCTCGAAACCAACCGCCTCGTCCGAAGTGGGTCTATTTACTATGGAAAATAGACCCCAAACATCAAGTCAAAATATTCATCAATATCTTGACTTTATTTAAAAAGATTGATTATTCTAGGAATAAACTAATCAATATAATGGGTATATGAGTAGCGCACTCATAGCAATGTCCCACTCCCGACTAGACACACGCCGCATACTACTGAGACCGCCGAATTCTCGCGGCACGTGTCATCTCAATGATTATTCATAATATTTATTCTTTATACGTTTTTTAGACAAATACAAAAGAGTTATTCTTAAAGATTAAAAAATTTGGGGTCCCAAATAGACCCCATCAGCACAGCTAGGTTAACCGATTTATGCAAAACCATTGTCTGTAAATTTTAATTAAACGCGATTAAGTGATATGCAGTTGTTATTTAAAAACTAGCCCATATTCTAGGTACAATAATCTAAGATTAACTTGTTAAAGAGGTAAACTTCTTATATCACGCAAAAAAAATTAGTACCATTTTTCTTAAAAGCTCCATCCGCTGAAAGAACCTGCAACGAACATCTATGGAATAACAAACAAGTCAAAATAGAAGATGATGTTAAATCATATCGAGCAGTGATAGGGAAGGAATTTATTAAATTGAGGGTTAATAAATTAAAAATACTTATATTATATAAATGTTGAATTCTATTAAAATTATTTAAGTAGCTGGAATCGACCTATAAAAATATCAAATATTTCTTTATTCTAGAATAACTCCTTTACTATAAATCCAACATATCCAAAACTTTTCGAATTTCTCTAAAAGAGTCTAAAAAATATATATTATAAATAATCATTGACCTTTACTGTCCGCAATTGCGAAAAAAAATAATAACAACAATATTGTTTTCCATTGGCATGGGTGCGATGTTTTCTATCGCTCCGTATCGGATATGAGCGAGAAAAAACATAGCGCATGTGAAAGTGCGAGCGAGAAAAAATATCGTGCTGTGCTATGATATAAACCGATTCACATTATTTAGTAGAAAAAATCAATATTAGATCGATATTTTGGATTTTTCTATCCCATGTCATGTCAAAGATCACGTTTTGTCGACATTACGGAAATAAAGACAAAATCGCCGAAGAACGCTTTTTCAAAAATTAAAATTAATTATACATACATCTTATAAACCATAATTAGTCAATGGCTTATATTAATTTAACTATATGTTAATAGTATAATGTTTTAAATATTTACTCCATATACTTGCAAACCAGAGGTAGTCAATATTCGAAATTATTTCATATTAAATTGATTTTATTTCTTAATCTAAATAATCATTGTCTTTTATTTTTGCAATTGTGAAAAGATGATAAAACAACATATTTGGTGCTGTTGTCGTGCGCGCGATGTTTTTTCTGGCTCGTATCCGGTACGATGTGCCTAGTGCGAGTGAAACGTGTGAGCGAAACGAGCGAGTGAAACGTGCCACGAGTGCTTCGAGAGTATTGTCATTTACGCATAATATTGATTAGTTAAGAAATTCAAAATATCGACCAAATTATGAAGTATTGTTTATCATGAATAACTATTTTTATTCATAGAATAATCCATTTTAAAGAAATTTTTGTGGTATATGCATTCATTTCATACAAAATAGACACCAACGGCCAGCGGCGTTGGTTTTAAGCCGTCGTGGCGGATTGGTTAATTCGTATTTGCATTTCATAATATTTAACCCTTTAACTGGTGAACGAAGAATAAATTAAATATTTAAAAGTATACCTAAATTTGATTAAAAGTCTTTAGATTTTAAATTTGTCTCGTATGTTTCAGATGAAAAATAAAATTTTCATTTGAAAATATTTGTTGAATTAGAAGTGCAAGCAAATATTAGGCGTCGTACAAAAGGGGTATATAGTGCGAAATGCGAAATTCTTGCATATTTTCGCCGGTACGAAAAACCCCTAATATTTCATACGCCATATTTAAAGTTCCAATATGAAAACTTTGTGTACCTGTACCCGCATATACGCACGTATCGACCGCATAAACGAAACATGTTGCGACGATATGCGTAGCCGTATCTCAAAACCCCATTTCCGATAGGACGCACTTTCCCTAGGTGCTTTTCTTCAAAAAAAGGGAAAGTTGGCTCGTTTATTCGGGACACACCCATATGTAGGTAGAATCCCGGCCCGAGGTGAATACTAGTGCCCCAGCTTGCAATATTTCGATTAAGATCGCCAGCTGTCGCGGTAGTGGAAGTTGGCGGGGCGGGGAACGAAGCTGGGAGGGGGAGGGTAAAAGTGGAGGAGGGCGTTCCGTTTAAATCCGACAAACTTTCGACACACTCAGCTTATTCGGCCAATACTTTAAAGACTTTGTAGATTTACAAACTTGCGAAAGTGTCATGCCAAAGTTGACTGCGAATCGTTACGGTTATATTGAGCAAGGGGAAATTGCGATAATGCGCACCGAAAATTGGCAACGTTCGCGAAAAATTGTAAAAATAACGGAAAAACACATAGATAATATTTTTCAAAAAAATATCTATTCAAAACCACACTTGTATTATTTAATAATAAATAATAAATTGTGAACAGCGACGATTGCACCCCTGGCACACGTAAATGGCGTAATATCCCCCCCAAAAAATAAGAAAAACATAAATATATAATTATAATTAAATGTCTTTTGAATAAATATATGAGGGTACAGAGGACAATATGTGCATTTTTAATTTAAAGCTTCTTAAAATGCATTATAATATACAGTAAACCCTCCTATAACGCTTCCTGCTTTACCGCTCTCTCCTATAACGTTTATTTTCAAGGTTAAATCACATATTTGGTAAATATCCATTTAATTCATTACCGCGAGAAATAGAATCATTGCCGTTATTAGATCCATAAATTATTAAACAACAATAAAAAAAAATACAGGTATTATATATAATATTTTTACATTTTATATTCTAAATCGATTCTCAGTAATAGAACATAAAATTCGTTTTTAATTAAAATACAGTTAACCCTTCTATAGCACTACTTACTATAGAGCTACGTGTGCGACAGTAATTTCCATTCGCATAATAGTCCTTTTTTGTCTTCTCAATGCTTCTTCAAAGCATGACCTGCAATATTTACGTTCTATGAAGTAGCGCTATAAAAGGGACTGTCGAACTTGACATGGTATGTCACCAAACGTTATGGGAGTATTAACTATAAATATTATATAAAACTATCTAGAATCTGACATTATTTTCGTTCAGTGTCGCTACTTGGGGGGAAAAAAATAATAAATATTAATACTTTAAGTATCTCTAATTGAGATTATTAAATCAAGGTGACTTCTCAATTTATAATAAAAATAATAGTTAAACAAATGAACTAAAAGAAAAAAAGTTATCAACAAAATATTTCCTTCATGTTTTACCGCTTTAAAAATTCGCAACTCTAAACCTGAATTCGTTTTAAATATTTTTTAATCTTAGCAGAAATTATCGTCTCTTCTAAAAATAAATTAATTAGTTCTCTCGGATAAAATATGCGGACGTATACCTAAGATGGTCGAAAGATGAGTGTAAACTTAAACTTCTGTATAATTATAGTCTAAATTCAGAAAATGTTTCCTCAGATATTCTTCAGCTATTTTCTCATCGTGTAGAAATGATTATAAATATATAGATATTATTTCTGCGTAGATATGACGTAGTTTATGTAAATCTGGTAATAATTAGCGGTTAAAAAAAAATTAAAACTTTAGATATGACATTGATGACCAACGAAGAAGAAATGGCTGATCTGCTCAAAAAAAATATCTATGAAAGTAAATAACTAGGACTCGAGATCGTCAACAGGAGTAATCTGCTATCCAGATCTGTTAATCTTCTGGATTTGGATAAGGTTGAAGAATTTCTTTATCTAGGATCACTACTTACGAGTAACGGAAATTGTGAGCCGGAGATAAGAAGGCAAATAGGGATGGCTAAAAATCCGATGTCATAGCTATCAACGAATTGGAAAACAGGGGGATATCCAAAAAGACAAAAAAAACGTTTAGTGTAGAGACTTTACGGCGTAGAAACCTGGAGAAGAAAATATGGAAAAGAAAATTGACGCCCTTGAAATGTGGTGTAGGCGACGTCTGCTAAGAATACCATGGACCGCTAAACGCGCAAACGTGTATGTCCTTAAAGAAATAGGGAACTATTAGGGGTACCTATAAGTAATGTCGTATTTTTTTCAATGAAATTCAAAACAATTTTCCTTATTCTTTATTTAACTTTGTTATACAAAATAATTCCCCATATTATCTATAACCTTCTGCCACCTTTCTTTCAAAATCATCAATGTCCTTCTTGTAAAACTCTGCGGATTTTGACTGAAAATAGTCTGAAAGGACTGTATTCACCTCTTCTAAGGAATTGAAATTTTGATCTTTTAGAAAATGTTCCATAGAACGAAATAAGTAAAAATCAGATGGCGCGAGATTCGGCGAGTATGGAGGATGCAACAGGGTGACTTATCCAAGATCCTGAATTTTTTCACACGTCAATTTCGCAACATGAAATCGCGCGTGAATGCGTGTGGGACCCAAACACCTTATTTTTAAATCTTTCCCAACTACTTTAGGGTCCTCTGAGTACTGGACCAGGATGTACCGACCTTTTCCGATAATTTTTCAATGGTCACCATCGAGTCGTCTTCGATTGCAGAATTCACCGCTGCTTCATCCGCCTGGACGGGTCGTCACTTCGAGGCTCGTTTTCCAAACCAAAATCACCATATTTAAATTTTTTGAATCATCGTTGGCATTTCCTGACATCCAATATGTCACCGTACATCTCGCAAATATCCTTCGTAGCCTCTGTCGCTTTCTTTTTCAAATGATATTGAAAAAGTATACAGCTCCGCAGATGTTGTTCCGACGGACTCGTCTCTCCCGTTGTCGTCAGAGGGATAAAGAAAGCGTTTTTTTTGTGAAAAGACCACGAGCAGGAGAGAAACTTATAACACGTCCTTACTGCCTAACAGACTGAAGGAGACTATTTTAATAATGGCGCATCGAAAAAACGACATTACTTATGGGTATCCCTAAAGTAATAAGAGAGGGAAACTCTTAAAAAACCGTATACCAAGACAGCTTGGCTCCTCGCAAACCTAAGCCCCATAGACATGAAAGGGGAGTCTTCTCGATACGTATAAGACTCTGGTTCTTATGGCCTAGACTGTCATTCGAGAGTCTGGTAAGGCCCATGTCCTCAGCGAGTAAGAGCCTTGTGACTAGCAAAAAAAAGGCCACGATCAGGTAGCCGCTACACAAGAGAAACTTATAATACGTCCTTATTGCCTAACAGACTGAAGGAGACTATTTTAAAGATGGCGCATAGAAAAAACGACATTACTTATGGATACCCCTAATACAAAGAATGTCGACTTTGGACCATATGTCTCAAAAGGATTCTCCAATACTTTGGACATCGAAGAAGAAACGATAGCCTGGAGAAGCTCGCTTGCTGGAGTGACCAAGTGAAGACCGCCATAGGCTCCACCGTAGTAGCTGCGATGCGGAATGAAGAATGCCGAGAATCCTGGAGAGACAAAATCAAGAATTGAACAAGAATGATCACGATCCTTAGGCATGAGGGTGCCGACCAAAGAAGATAATGTAAATCTGAGGCGCAATCGTCGCTGTTTACAATTGTCGGAGCCGACTTGTCGTTCCAACAAGATGAAATAAGATGGATAACAATAATAAAATTCTTGACGTACAAATGAAAACGTTCATTGTTTCAGGCGCCATATTGACTTTTTAATTTATTGGCATAATTTCCTGAAAACGCAAACCTTTTTGTTGACGAAAATAAAACATAATTAAATTATAAATTATTCGAGGCATATTTCCATTTAGCAGGGCAGGGCAAAGGGGCCGTCGGCAAATTATATTAGTGTCTCTCAGCTGAGTTAGTTATGGTTCTGACTGAGTTGTTCCATTGGCGAAATTTCAGGTGCATAAATATACGCCTTTGCCATTATCCCTCCCTCCCCCGCTCCTCTCCTCCACAGTATCATTTCTTATACAATTTAGTCGGAGTCAGCACATTCTGTGGGCACCTACGCGCAGTTATGATTTATTTTACGACTTCGCAATACCAATAACAGCCCAATTTTTCATTTGTCTCCATGACAATGATAGCTTTATTTTCCAGGGGATATCCTCTGTCAGATGACAAAAACAATAAAAATACCATGTGTTTCACATTTATTTTTTTCTGGCGCAATATAGACAGGCGCAGAGAGCGAGACCGATCGCAATATTGAAAATGTATCGGAATGGGGGAGAAATTATTTTTTAGTTTTTTTTCGTATCTATGTTTTGATTGATAGAATGTGCGGAGAATATGCAGATGCGATGCCAAAAATGTTCGGTGGAATTGATACATTCATTCTCGTGTTATTGATCCAGCGAGATCATACTATTATACATATGTACAGAGGCGGACCGCGGGTAAATTATATGGGGGTGCTGCGGAATATTAAAAATTAAAAAAGTACATTTCGCTCATATTTTATTTAAAATATAAAATATAAGGTTGTGTAAAAATACTATATAATATTAAAATAAGTAGCAAACGGCACGTGGCTCAAATAAGCTGTGAGTCAGTATGACTGCCCGAGAGACCCCCTCCCCGCACTCCGTTACCGACCCGCATCCATCTAATACACGACGTTGGGAGCGCTAACAAGCAGGTACCGACCAGAATAATAAATATAAATTATATTTATATTTACTTGGGGTTGCTGCAGTTCCGCAGTGTATAAAGATGAACCGCCTCTGCATATGTATTATCTCAAAGCTTTAAAAATTATTCACGAATGGAATATAAAATATATACGTTTAATATTATTCAAATTAAACATAAATATGTATAATAATAATTGTATCAAAAGAGAGTGAATCATACATAGAATTTATCCATAAATAAACTAACCACAAATAAATTGAATTAAAATAAATACACATAAAAAAATGGTAAAGCAAGTGTAATTTATTAGCTATTTTTTAATAAACATAGTAAAAGTCAATTATTTCCATACATTTTTATTTCGATATTTTGGATTTTTTAACTAATCAATATGATGCGTTAATGATAATGCTCTCAGTGTTGTCTCACAGTAGACTGAGCACTCGCAGCACGTGTCACTCGCACTCTTACCGGATGCGAGCGAAAAAAACATCGCGCGCGTGGCAACAGCAGCGAATATTTTTATTTTTATTTTATTGCCCAATTGCAAACCATAAAGAACAATGCTTATTTATAATATTTATTATGTGGAATTTTATAGACGTATACAAAAAGTTGGGGTACCCAATATACCCCATCGGCACGGCTTATGTTAAGTCACATAGCTTTTGCTAAAATAAAATTAAATTTGGAGATTTTTTTACATTCAGCCAGTCAAGATTTAACACTAATATGTAATTTTAAAAAATTCTGGCTATTTCAATTTTTATTTTCTATCAAATGAAGTATATTTATTATTATGGAAATAATGATATATATTACAAAAAATTAGGTAAATATTTAAATAAAATTATTGAATTATTATTTAAATTATTCTTCAATATATGCAAATGCGTAAACTTTTTCTAATTGAAATAATTCATCTCGAATTCGGATGAAATTCAAATGAACCATTTTGAAAAACTTTATTCCGACGCCACTTCGCCAAAAATTCATTTTCCGCAATTGAATGTGCATATTTTAAAATATTTTCTGACCCCTTAAAATACGACACCGTTTCGCTGATCGGTGCCGAAACAAAGTCGACACATCGTTAATATAAATACGAGGGAAGCCGTAAAATTTCGTCGAAGGGTGATATACGGACATAATAAAGACCATCTGCCTACACCGAGGCCAAGACCACCACTCGATGGTCTTATGAAAAATGGCCAAAAACCGAACATTTTATGGCGCGAGTATCGAAAATTGCGCGAAAACGTCGCCTCGTAAAAACTCACCCGAAACAATCACGGCAAAAGCTTCACTTCCGTTTAAAAATAAAAACAATAATAAATATATTTAATAACATCGATATAACGATTTATCATCTGACCATTTAAGGGATGAAAAGTTTGCAAAACACCATCGTTATATAATAAAAAATAATATTATCGCAAAAATAAAATTGAATAAAAATTTTCGCTTTACATTCGTAATAATTTAAATCTGCGACCTCAATGCTGAAAAATTTCCTTCTCAGCAAAAGTGATCGGAACTACGAGCCAAAGTGGAACCCAATTATTTTTTTGCACCACTGAACACTATGCCCGACAGATGATTATTAAAATGATCCTTGATAATAATGAGGATAATGATATATTAAATAATAAAAAAAAAAATGTTTAAATATATACAAGGATAACCAATTAAATATTTTGTTATTAATTCATCAATATATGTGTTTACATAAGTTGGGATGGTGGCTTTCAGCGTGTTCAGTCACCATGCTTCCTGCAATGCGTCTCCTCATTCTCCTCGCACACATGGAGCAGACCCTTCCCCTCAGGAAATACATGCAGCAGTTGTCAATTACCGAGTCCAGCACCGAATTGCTGAACTGCTGCAGAAGCGACAGCCGATCCGGAATAAACTAATTGAACTCCGAAATCCAGACAGTTGTAACGACATGAGTCAATAGTCAGTTGCCTTGGCCACTGGCCCGTGAAGTAACAGAACTGATTGCGAATTTGCCGCCATTTCGATATTATTATTACTATATGATATGGTCCAGCAAATTCTGATTAATATTAGCTCGATATTACTATTTAAATCCAGTATATTTTAATAATGTTCCGGAAAGTAAACTGAAAATATTAATACTATATTTTATAATGCTTTTTATTAACCGTTTCGATGCCACGGGTGTGAGAATGAATCGTGCCCTCTGTGCCACGCTGTTTTTTACCAAATTTTTTTTTCGGCGAGTTGATTTGTATACACTGCTTTACCGCTATATTATAAAATTTTCCTATACGAGATCTTTGCAAACGTGTGAATTAGGATATGTTCTTTTATCTTAATTAAAAAAATAAACTCGATTCGCCTTATTTTTCGCTTTAATAAATCGAACAAATGATCAAATTGCTCAAACAGATCGCGGCAGCCAGTCTAGACTCGCCGATTCACGCACACATGCTCACGTTTTGGGCAACGGGGCTGGGCAACCTTTTTGAGTGCGTTAAATTTTGTCATAATTTTTTTTCTCTAATATATCAAATTATTATTATCAAGTAACTCCTTAGAATATCTCAAAGTTTTGGGATTTTTTTAATATTATCTTATAATCCTTCACATATTATTCCAAAATCACTTGGATTCGTTTTAGAATAAAAAAAAACTGTGTTAACCGCTTAGACGCCACGGCGTGCAGGCACGCGAAACCGGCTAACCAGCAGCGCCACGGAAAACGCTACTACGAATTTATTTATGAATAAATATAATATTCTTAAATGAAAATTAAATGCAGAGACATCTTTTGAAGGCAATGTGATTTTTAGAATGTCGATATGTTTAGCCGTTTCATTTTATTTGAAGTTTATACAGCGTACGGTAAAATCCATATAATTGGCTTGGCGATTAAAGGGTTAAAAATGTTTCGATGGAACGTGATATTAGATGACTCGACAGTAATTAAATGCATAATTACCCCATTTAAAATGTTCACCATTTTTTTTCTTAGTTCAATTTATTGTTTGTTTTAATATATTTTTATTTTATATTAATATGTATCCTAAATAAAACATATTTGCGAAAAGGTTTCATAATTTATATTTACTTTTTTATTATTTATTCCTCATATGCTAAAGCATTTTAAAATAATTAACTAAAAAAAACTGTCCCTTTGAACACCCCCTGGAACATCTGTTGTGAATGAAAAAACTGGAAGAAATATGCTAGGTCAATACCCCCTCGCGCCTATAGGCACGAGTTATTATTACCAAACTAAACACGTACAACGTTATTGAAAATATAAAAATGGGTCAAATGTTTGATTTGCTTCAAATCGCAAAATACAATAAAAATAACCTAACCCCAAATTTAGTATGGCTGCCTAATTTTCTATAGCGTTTTTATCTATAGCTTATGCCCTATCTGAACGCTGTAGAAAGTTTGACTGTATCAATAGAAAAATCCAAAATATCGATCAAATTTTGATTTTTTCTCGACATGGTTTTTCTCTCTCGCATCCGGTACGGAGAGAATAGAAACGCATATTATTGATTTTATTTTTTTTTCGTAATTGTGGACAATAAAGATCCATGCTCTTCAGTATAAAAATTCACTGCGGTGCAGAAGGCAACAGGAAACCACTGCACTATATATTCCCATTAAAACCATGTCCATGGTCCTCCATAAGGGGAATCATGCACATGGTCACGATCCTCAGAAATGAAGGAAAGTGGATTCATATCTTATAAAAATATAATAATATGTAATCGCTTCACGACTCAAAAAAAAAAAAATAATAAAGAAAACATTCGTAGACAGTTTTCATGATAAACACGTTATGAACGAAATGCGCGTGACCATGTTACTATCTTGTAGTGACGGCTCTCGCGGTGGTCTAGTGCCAAAAGTACCTGCAGCGGAGTACTCCTCCAATGATCCCGACAAGAGATGGGATACTGAGGCGGAGCTTGCAGCCAGAACGTCAGCGATTATAGTGGTCAGTTTGCCTGTTAATTGGTTAGTCGATGTGATTTTCCATGGGAAAGACGCGAGGATATATCCAGAGTCGTCATGGCGGCATCCGCATGTAACGCAACAAGATGGCGACTACATCTTACGACGGAGCGAAATGTAGGAACGTCGGATTGGACTCCTTAGGCGCTAAAGATCATTTTATTGAAGATCATTATTATGGGATATATTCAAGTTAAAGTGTATGAAATTATCTTATTCTCTGTGGAATATACGCCACAGTATCTAATAACTATTCTATGATTTTTTTTAAACCGATTAATAAAACACGCAAAGACTTATGGAACGACTTAAAATATGTTGTATTTTTTTGCACGGTACTTTATAGCACATATATCCGTGTGAAAGCAGAATTATCGTGCTGTATAGACGCGTTACATATATACAGATAGTTGCTATTCCAATCGGTATACGTTCCAAATACCGCCGGAGCTAATTTACATTATCCGTTATCTCTTTAACCGAATTACACTGCGTATAGATATGACCCAATTCGACGCCGAGGACGCTGCGACCCGACGCCGGTTCGCCTCAGCCGAGTGTTTTATGCACGGGGAGCATTTCCATTAAACGCAAACGGCATCTCCTAATACAAGTGCCGTATCAGATGACACTGCAAGACCCCAGTCTTTTGACATTGAAGGCAATAGAGATAGGGATCTCCACTCACGACCCTATTCCGAGGAGCCTTCATCTGCTGTAAGCAGCTCTCGCAGCGAATATAGCCCCCTTACTCTAGCCTTATCTGAGCGGTTACCTTTAGCGGGCACATAGACAGGTACGTTTCGCCAATTTCCGCAATGTCCATTAAGTGGGTCGATACGTATGATGTTTTCGACTTTTTGAGTTATTGAATCGTCAGGATTGTGCGGTTGGGTGCCGCACGCGTACATCGGAGCGGTACACGCAACTGTACCACACGCACCGGAATCGCTCATCTCCGAGCAAATTACGGCCAGGACGTGTTGCCCCGTCGCCTCCACTGCGACGACCAAACAACCCGGGAGCGAGGATGGAGAGGATATAGGGGTGAGGATGGAGAAAAATAAAGTTTTATTAAAACGGAGCCCGGGTTACGTACACGAAGAGCGCGGAGCAAACATCATATTGTCGGCGGACAAACGTGCGCGAACAAATATTGCCGAGGACAAAAGGGCGCCCACTGTCAACAAAAGGCAAAACTTCGATTCGAAATAACGAAAAAAAATTCGCAAATAATTAATATTGCCGCGTACACTCGGCGCGATAGCGAAATTCCCGGAAACGACCCGAAAAAACTACCCGAGAAAAATCTAATTCCACTCGAATCAATATTATTCTCAGCGTTTCGACGAATGAAGAACAACCTCGGCGAAATTATGAGCGATGGTCCTATTTTTCCGCGAAACTCCCCCGGCGTATTACCGTACGATGACGACGACCTGTCCGATTGTAAATTTTTTCAGCCGCGAAAAAAAATATAACAAATGACCTTCATTAATTACGTGTGACGTAAAAATTAAATTTAATAAAAGCCGAGCGTTCGCAGTGACGTATAAAATATATAATATTATAATAAATATGCAGTGCGGCAGTAATCAATTATAGTGTGTGGCCATAAAACTAAACTCTCATAAATAATTGATGATTGACATCAGCGGACGACTGAACGACGATGAGCTTTACGATTGTACTAAAATTATGGACGTATAATTTTACGGGACGATATAAAATAATTAATATAAAAATATTAATTATTTATATGTGTGCATAAAAAATACTTGACTCTCTTAAAAAAATGAGGAATTGCTTTTATTATTTTTTATAAAACTGAATCAATGACTAAATATATACGGAAAATCGTATAAAATTTTCCTAAAAACTATCGTCACTGTATGACATTGATCGATATCTTTTGTGAACTGATTTAAAATCACTATCATCACTAGAAGAGATGGTGCAACAGATCTACTCATTGTAGGCAATGATTCTTTACAAACAGACTTAGCATTAACTTCACTCTTGATACATGTTAATTTTATAACTCTTGCAATGAAATCAGTGATTTTACTTTGAGATAATGATTTAAGCATTGTTATAGAGTTCATGATATGCAGGTATACAATTTGTAAACTCGCGTTGAAACTTGAAAGATCTTTTAGAATCTGGATAATTAACAAGATCATAACCATAAGCCGTCAAACCCAAGTCATCCATTTTTTCAGGGTCAAATCTGCGACATGGGGACGCGCATTATCATGGAGGAGGAAGATTTTCAACTAAAACTCCTTCTTTTCGAATCCTTCCCATTTTTTCAGACACTTCTGAGTGATGGACCACTTTGTGCCGGTTACATTTGACAGTTATTTGATGGTTTTTTTCAATTTCTGATTTTATAACTGCTTTATTTACTGTACAGGGTCGTCCACTTCGAGGCTCATCTTTTAGGTCACAATTTTCGGATTTGAATTTTCTGTACCAACGTTGACATTTACTGACATCTAATACGTCTCCATAAATGTCGAACATATTTCTTGTAGCGATAGTTGCGTTTTTCTTAGAGTGAAACTGGAAGAGTATGCAGTTTCGCAAATGCTTTTCTGAAGGAACAAATTCGTCCATTGCGACTAGGTCGAGTAATTTTTTGTTTTCATTGAACACATACGGAGACGTTTCTCGACAAGCACACAATAAAATAACACGTCTTTACTCATCAAAGGACTGAAAACAACCGATTCTAAAATTACCCTTTGAAAATACGGCATGACTTTTTACTACACCTAATATATTTGTATAGAACTTTAAGATAGCCTTCTGCATCATGTACGTTTAATTCATTTCTGGTACAAAGCAATTGATGAACAGAGCAGTTGCCACCCGAGCCTTCAATGTATTAGAAGCTGTTTCAGATCATCAGATATTTAGACTCAAAACACAAAAATATAATAGTCTGATAATTAAAAGCGATAATTGAAAATAAAAACGTTTAACCACGCATGAGAAGACACTGAAAATTAACTGAAGGTTCATCAGCTACAATTTAATAACTGTAGATTAAAGTGCATCTGTTCCAGTTCTAAGAAAACGTTTTCGACAAAAAAACAAAAAAATAGAAGTCGAATCTTTTTTTGTTTCTTTTTTCCAATCGAAACTAACCTAACCTAACCTTATATATACCTAAAATAGGTTTGATTTTGTCAGAGAAGTTTGTAGTGCTCAGAGAAGTGAGATGTTACTTAGATATCTTAACCTATAGAAATTTAATATAATAAGAAAAACTTGGCTAAATAATAACTAAATATATAGATGACAACTTGAATATAAAATGGCAAAGATGCTGTAGAGTGGTGGGATTTACTTATATTAGGATTTTACGCGTGAATATCGGAAACTTAGAAATAAAAATACGGTTATCGACTAATTCAAAATAATATCACAATTGAAAACAAAAATAAAACTGGACGCCTACGATGAACTTACCTGTGAAGGAAACATGTTAACAAAATGATCTCTTTGAAATTTAGTGTAGGCGACGTCTCTTTTGTAGGCGATATTTTTGGCCAAAAAATACTTAACATTCTGAAAATAGAATAACGATCTTTCACATGTCATGAAAGAATTATTCTGACACATCAATAAAATGTTAAATTTATAACAAAATAAAATTTGCAGAGAACTTTCATCAATTTTACTGAATAAATGTCAATGAAAAAAATATATATAATGGCAAATTATAAGATAAATTAAAAATGAATGTAGATCTGTTTAATATTTTATGTGGCTAGTATGAATTAAAATAAGTTATAATATTTAATCTTTGGGTTTTAGATAAGTAATGATTAATATAATAATACCCGTCATAGCTTAGAGGTAATTACAATCAAATTATGATTGTTAAAGTTAATTGCCAATAAGCGCAGATAGTATTCAGATGGGTGACGAATAGTTCTAAGTGACGCTGGTCAACAGATGGGTGGAGTGGAGGCTGATGACCTTCATCTCACAAAAAAATAATTGTCAAAAATATAAGCTGGGAAGCGGGCAGCAGCGCTCTTCAGTATAAAAAAACCACTGCGGTGCAGAAGGCAACGGGAAACCACTGCACTATATATTCCCATGAAAACCATGTTCATGGTCCTCCGTAAGGGGAATCATGCACATGGTCACGATCCTCAGAAATGAGGGAAAGTGGATTAATATCTTATATATAAAAAAAAATATAATAATATGTAATCGCAGTACGACTCAAAAAAAAAATACAAAGAAAATCCCATATGAGGAAGTTTTAATATTATTATTTTTTATTTTTCTATTTAATCGGGAGATATATTATACCAACTCTATGAAAGAAAGCTATATACTAGTAGAACGTATTCCTTAATACAATTCAATCAAAACATATCTAATAGTCATCACAGTATATGCCAATATTGATCAAGAAGCTGAAACTATCGGAACATTTTCCAAGAAAATCCAACGAAGTTTATTACACGTGTAATATTTAATATAAAAACGTTTAAAGTACGCCACTGAGAGTGACGAAAATAAAATTAAACAAAAATAAACGTCGGCTCCATTATTCGTCGGCAAACGACGGTACATTCATATTCGGTCGCCTGCGTTTTGATTGTGGCTCATGGCCCGGAGTGGGGGTGGGGGTAGAACGGCAACAAATCATCGGGCACTGCTGCCGGAGTTTCCCTGCGAAGACGCCTCTTGGTATTCATTACTTTTATTATCCCGCCCGTTTCTGGGGATATTCGTTGCGCGGGAATTATTCAGCTCGCCTCAGATTCCACCTTTATTGCCTTCGCGACCCCGTCGCAATCCGACCCGACTCCCTGGGAACAATGCATTGCAGCAGATCGCCACCGAATACTGTTAACCCTTCCTCCATTGCAACCGAACCCAATATATAGAGACCACATTTATTACGAAAATGTTTACGCCACTGAAGAAGAATAATACCATAGCTACCATACAAGTACGTCTAAAATTTTTTTTTTATATCTACCTATATAAAGTAACGATCTTGATTACTATTACGAAAGAGAGTTAAGGGTTGAATGCAGGGGCGGCTCGTCCATATACACTGCGGAGCTGCAGCACCCCCAAGCAAATTAAAGAAAAATATATTTTTATATATTAACACTTTACCGACCCCACGATTTCGGCTAAAACTGACGCCTGATACTTGTTCATTAACATTTTGGAAAACCGAACCTCAAAAAAAATATTTATCTAAAAAATGTCGGAAATCCTTGTCCATAAAATGTTCATACTTTGAGATTTTTATTATTCCATACTATAAAGTATGCGTAGATAGCGGTAGATAACAGTTGGCTGAGACAGGACGCCAACGTGGCGTAAACGGATGTTAAAGTGTTAATATATATGTCTACACGGGCGGCTCGTCACACACACGTGTGTGTTTGGGCATTCTTGTATCTGCTTGGTTATGTGGTGACTAGCTTTGACGCGAATGAATGTTGTTGTTTGGCTAGGTAGTGGAGGTAAAGAGAAAAGTTCCGTATTACCGTATACAAAAAGTCGCTTTTTGTTTGCTGCATAAGTCTGTTCGGGGCAGGTTTCTATATGTCCTGGCTACCTGGTCGCTAGCCTCAGTTTAGCTGTAGTTCTGACGAAAACCAGTATTGTTGTTCGTCAGTCATTGAAGGTAAAGAGAAAGATCCGTATTACCGTATACAGAAGGTCGCTTTTCGTTTGCAGCGTAAAGCTATTTTTTGGGCAGACCTGTATATGCCCCGCAGCTCTATATTTTCTACTCGATTCGTAAAATAAACGACACCGTCAACGTTTTTCGACTATATTTCGACATTTCATCATCAACTGATTTATGAAAATCTTTTAAAGTTTCCGTGATTCAATCGATTGGCGATTCAAGATTTTTGCACGGACGTGCATCTGTCTCTCACACACTTTGTAGACAAGATTTCAAATAAAAAAAAATATATATATTAATAAAAAAGATTTCTATTTGATTTCGTGAAAAATACATGTTTATTTATAATGATACAGTAACCCCCCCTCCCCCTATAACGTACACTCCTATAACGTCCCGTCCCCCTGTAAGGATATCGCTCATCGCGAGAGTAAAGTCATTTACGCTGGTTAACACATAAACATGTAAAAAAAAAAAGAAAAATGAAAATGTTTGATTTACTAATAATTCCTTCTAATCAAAAAATAATATTGAAAAACTTATATAACGTCCGTCCCCCCTCTAACGTGGAACCTATCTTGACGTTATAATAGGGTTGACTGTAGTTTTGTTATGTTATATGTTTATATTTAAATAAAAAAAAAATGATAATTCGTATTATTTTCTTGATTCGATCACACTGTACTAAACATATATACAGCTCATTATTTTTTTAATAAAAGGGGGGGGGGGGCTTTAACCTCACGAGCCGCCCCTGTGTGTCTATTGATTGTGTATTAGGTATATGTAAATATAATTTATATGTATTAATCTGGTCAGTAATCTGGACGCGATGTAATGCTAGAGCACCGTCAGTTTGTCAACGCTATCAGCGTCATGTATTGGATTGATGCGGGCCGGTAACGGAGCGCGGGGGGGAGTCTCGCTGCTAAGCGCCGTGTCGCGCTGCAACTCGGTGCAGTCATACTTTTTTATTGTCAATAGCATTTCCTCATCTTATTTTTTATACTTTAAATAATATATGTAACTAAAATATGAGCGAAATATACGTTTTTAATTTTAAATATTCTGCCCAACCCCTAACCTAGCTTTGTAAAACATCTTCGAAATAAATATAATTTTCCACTTAGAGTCTCGAGCTTCTTGTTAGGTGTCGATGACAAAGAAACATTTTTTGAACTTTACATTCTGTTTAATTTTTTGCTTCGCTCTGATTTCTATGAAGCGAACTACAAAGTCTGGAAAAGTTTCGCTATAATTATCCGTTTTAATAAAACTAAGTTTGCAAAATCTGCAAAATGGATATAGTTATATGTATATAATAATCTTTTAGAAATAAATGTCCATCATCTTTACTGCAATCTGTATTATTATTTAAATTTTAAGTACGTAAAGGATTGAAAAATATCACAGAGTTTTACCACGTCTAGGGAGCATTGAACTGCTTTTACATAGTTAAGTCTGAGATGAAGTTTTTATTCGCTCTCATTGTAAAACGAGCCAAAATACCAGACTAGATCTCTGGTATTTATTCAAAAAATTCAAATTATTTTTGGGTCCTCGTCTAAAATTAGCGTTACTGCGGGCACGAGATTGAAAAAAGAGAGAAATAAACAGATACTTAGTGCCTCAGAGAATGGATGTGGAAAAGCGCGGATGTAGAAAGACGAAAATTTATACGGCAAGCATAAAAAATCCAATTACCCAGTGGCTCTGTCCAACACAAAGGTGCGTCGGGATGAGGGGAAGAGTCTGCGAATAAAAAAAATGGACGATGAATAAATAAGCGCAGCAGCTACACAGTAATGAAATTAAAATAAAGTAATTCTGCAAGACGGAAAATTGGCGCGATAACACCGTGGAAAATATTTTGTTTCAATCCGTCCGCCGGTCAATGGCGAGATGCGGAGCAAGGGTTACAGCCTCCGGAATGCCCGGAACCTCTCGCGCTAGATTAAATGCATCTGAGCCGTTTTCAGCTCGGCCGTGTCTGAATATATGTATGAATTTGAAGATGTAGAAGTGCACGGCAAACAGGCAACCGCAATGCAAACATTTGCAAACGACACCGGGGCGTGTCCGCAACAGGAGCTCGGCTGACCCCATTGCGAAAATAATATTATTCCATTACGATCCGGACATATTTTCAAATTCCTAATGCAATGCTGAGTCTCTAACTCTCTCTCTCCCTCTCTGGTATTTGCAATAAAATTGTTCAGAAATTGCGAACGAATCGACGCCGACACTTGTGGCGGGAGACCGCTCCCTCAAATACTTCAGATGGCTACTGAGGACATCAAGTGCTCCGTGGTAATATCGCTAGCTTTACTCTACTTTTCAATATAAATATTTTTCTCAAAATACTCTATTGATCAGTTTTCTGCGTATCAATCTTATTCAAAACAATATCGGAAAATCATCAACTGAAAAATTATGATGTTAGATGACCTAAAATAATCCAAAAAAAACCAGGAACAAATATAGGCGTGTTTGAATATGTTGTGCGTAATTTTCCTCTGTCTCTTTAATAATGACCGAGATGTGTCCATCAGAAAAACATTTGCGCAGATATATGTTTCAGTTCCGCGCCAAAAAAAACTCAACGAATGCAACACAAAATATTTGCGATGTTTATGGAGACGCATTAAACATTAGGAAATCTCAAAGATGGTTAAAAAAATTAAATCAGGCAATATTGATTTGAAAAATGAGCCTAAAATGGACGTCCTCTTGAAGTGAATGAAGCAGTCCTGAAAGAAGAGGTTGGAAAAAATCCGACTCTCAGTATAGAAGAATTATCGAACCAAGCCACGATCATCAACTAAAAGATACCTGAAAAAAATGGAGAAGATTCAAAAGAAAGGCGTTTGCGTCCCTCATGCGTTGACTGAGAGAAACAAATACATTTCTGCACAATTTAATCACCGGAGACGAAAAATGAGTACTCTGTTCAAATATGAGAAAAAGAAAGCTATGGTTAGAGTGAGGACAAAAGGCAAGTACGACCCCAAGAGCTGGATTACATCCGAAAAGGGTTTTACTTTGTGTATGGTTGGACGAAAAAGGGTTTCTTCCTTATGAAGTATTGAAACAAGGCCAAACGGTGACATCGCAAATGTACTGCTACCAATTAGAACGTTTACGTATTAAGTTGAATGAAAAAAGGGCGGCTTTATTGAGTAGAAACGAAAACATTATCCTCTTGCAAGACAGCGATCACATATAGAATACATGATTTGACTCCAAAAAAAAAATGGATGCATTAGATTTGACAGCTTTATTGCATCCAGCGTATTCTCCAGAACTGGCTTCATTCTATTATCGCCTTTTTTGCTCATTGGAGCATTATTTTGGAAGATTTCAGACTTTTTAGATTCCAAACCTGCAGAGTTTTATAAGAAAGGCATTTTCGATTTACATAATAAATGGCAAAAAGTCATAGAAAATAATGGTAGTTATATATATTATATATATAGTATACCGTTGAATTGGGATTAGATATAAAATTAAAAAATATTTTTTAAAGAAATTTTTAAATCTATTGTTCTTGGATGGATCCGTCAATGCAAAAGTTTATAAAAGAATCATTAATGAGAACCTTGTTCCATCCAGATAACAACACCTATCTAATATAAATGACTGCATCTTCCAAAACGATTCTGCACTACGCCATTGGTCACTAATAGCATCAATAGCAAAGGTGCAGAAATACCGGCAGGATTATTTTTCCTCAAAATATTGTAAAAAAGAGAGTGTACATAAGCGTTGTGTGTTAATTTATATTTAATAATCAAATCGTGTTATTTTATTTATAATATTGATAAAATTATATTATCCGTTTGTATTTAAATATTTACTGGACAAAATAAATCTATTTTTTGTTTACAACTGCAGAATAACTAGTATTATTAAATAAATCCCAAAACGAAGGACCATTCTAAGGATTTACTTTAAAAAAATACCTAATACATTTCAATGACGAAGACATCGGTATCTTTATTGAAGGCACAATAAAGTAGAAGAATCTCCCTAGCCGATCCAAGGGTTACGGATTTACTTATTCAGCTAATTGAACAATGAAGGGATGGTAAATCAATATAATTGCCCTCTTACATTACTGCTGTTATTAAACTACTCTTTGGGGTATCTATATATAAATTCTGATGGCAGTGAGGAAAACAAAGCTTTTCATCAACCCTTGCTGTATGAATCAGTGCCGAGTTTAACAAGTAGTATAGCAAACACTTAAAGAAGTGAGATGCTTCTGAGACTATATTTGGATTAATGTTTCTCATAAAAGCAAAAAATATATCACACATTAACTGCTTCAAAGAGTTGTCTGCAAAAGTGAAAAACTCGAGATCAATATTACTAAAACCAAACTGATGATAGCCGATAAAAGTAATTAGCTATCAAGATCCGCTAATCTTCCGAATTTTTATTCACGAGTAACGGAAATTGTGAGCCCCAAATTAAAAGGCGAATAAAGAAGGCTATCAGGATATCAACATTTTGAAAAAAAAACAGGGGGATATACAAAAGGATAAAAAAAAACGTTTAGTGCAGAGTCTGCTATTCTCAATTTTTACATACGACGTGGAACCTCTACTATGAAGGAAAATATGAAAAAGAAAATTGACGCCATTGAAATGTGGTGCTGGCGACGCCTACTGAGAATACCATGGACCGCTAAATGCACAAACGCATCTGTCCTGAAAGTAATGGGGGACGTTAAAGATGAACGACTCTCTACTACATGTGTCAAGAGGATTCTTCGATACTTTTGACATCTCGCTAATAGAAACGAGAGCCTAGAGAAGCTCGTCGCGCTTAGAAACGTACAAGAACGCAGGGGAAAAGGGCAGGGCCCCCAACTGCTACAAACGAATGTCTATTTTTTAATTAAGATTTTCTTCGTGACAGTAATTTTGATTATTGTATTTTCTTCATATTTAATATGTTTTTTATTACATATTATTTTCTCCTACTTCAATATTTTTTTTAATAATTCAATAAGCATAGATATACATTAATATAATTTTCACAATTTTATTTGGTAATTTGATATAGATATTTGGTTTGGGCCCGATCTTACAAATAAGCAAAATCTACTCTACAAACATATATATATATATAACTCTCTCATATAAAAATAGATTTTCCCTTAATGTCCTTTAATATTCTTTTATCTAAAGAAAATTGTTCTAAAATAACGTGCTCGTTCTTTTGATAATTCAAAGAAAATTATCATCAATATAAATCTAACATTATTTCGCTGAAAACAAAATCTATTCATATTATTGAATGCATATATCCTGTATTCAATATTTTAAATTTATTCGGTAAAAGTAATCGCTTAGTAAATATCGAGGAAAATTAATTATCTTCGATGAAAGAGATAAGAGGCGATTTTTAACTCGAAATCATAATGATACAAAAAAAAAATTAAATATCAAACTCACCGAATCCAGTTCTCCCA
>JAGXCT010033432.1:0-19628 GCA_022495035.1 Philopotamus ludificatus | reverse complement strand
ACACACATTTGCATCGGGCGCGATAAATTTTACAAAACACATTTTCGGCGACAATACGAACAATGAAACTTTTTCAAGGGCGGAGAGCTTCATTCTTACCTTGGAGACTTTCTCTTTTCGGCACCCTCGCAGAATCTCAACGGTCCTCGCGTCCTTAATAATAGATTGCGCAACTTTCTATTTAATTGTCTCGTCGTCCACAGAACCACACACAAATAAATTTTGAAAATAAAAAAAAAACACACAGCACACACACAAAATACGTTAAGTATGCAGTTTTTTGCGACGATGCGTTTTTATCATTTTTAATAATTCGACAAAGATCATCTAGATCTTTTGCGACGAGTCATTATAACTATCAGCAACAATTTTTGAATCATGAAAGCGTTCGTCATATGATGCGATTCTTTCGGACGATCGATCTGCGAAAAGGGCGATTTTTTAATAAGATTTTCCGGTCAAATTTTCGCGTTAACGACTCGGCGCGGCCGAGAGAACGAGGATTTTTTTTTTACCTGAGAATATAAACGTATATACGCCTCTTCACCTCCGGAGAGAGGAGACACCGGCAGCTACCAAGTCACCAGTTGCATTCTGTTTACGGTCGTTAGCCCTCGGAGACGCGTGCGACGTCATTTTTAATTTTTTTTTAATTAAAGATATGATCCCTTGCGTGATAATTTGCGCGAAATTTTGGTCGAAAAGCCGAAAATATAGCGTAAGTATAAAAAATCACAATATTTTTATATAAATCTATGAACCCTGTATTAATTTTTTACTCGCTTACGTATAAAATTTAATTTTAATATTATTTTATTTTAGAAAATATATAATTTTTTGTACTCGATGAAAAACTACTCGAACGTTCTATTAAGCATTTTTATTTGTACTAATATTAAACTACGATCGTGTCGCACAATATCATTTATTTATTCGCAAATATTTTTAGCACTCCGCGGTTATCAATCGAAACAGTCAATTCGTCGGCGATCGTTTCGATTCGGCGATTCGCGTTCGACGGGTAATTATTATTTTTTTTATTTAAACCGATCGCGTCGCTCTTTCGCCGTGTCTTCCGTCGAATTGCATTCCCGAACACGCAAAATAATAATGAAAAATTTGCAAATTAAATTTGGCTATTTTATTTTAATATTTTCGGCGACTGGGGGGGGCACTAAGCGTCTCGGTTCACTGTCTTTCGTAAAAAATAAACCAAGCAACGAAAAAGTAAAAAAGAATGATCCGAGGGTCGTCGGTTAGCGGCGAGATGCGTCTCGGCGAGGGCGACGCCGATGGCGGGTCACATGTCTGTGTCGGCGACGCCGGGCGCCTGGGCGGCACTGAGCGCCGGGATGCTGCGCGCCTCCCCCGCGCCCCGCCCCGCCCGCAGCCTGCGCGCCGCCACCAAATTCGTCATCGCCGGGACGTCACGTATATATACGTCTCGGACAATGTGGACGCCTCACACTCCGCGAATAAGCGAAATCCCCACACAAAATTGCAGAAAATCGGTGAAAATTTCGGAAAATTCGTCGATATTCGACGAATATGCGAGCGATATTCGTTTTGACATAACGAGAGAATGAATAAACATCGAAATTCTAACATAAATTTGGATCTGAGCCATCGAGCGCGGCACGAGATATTGTTTTTGATGGATACGCGGGATTATTTCATTTATTAATATACATACGTTTCTCATTTTTTTGTAAGAGAGATACGTTCCAGAGAATGCGTAAAAAAATTAAAATCCTACATCAATGTATGCTAGACACAACTATGTCACGGTGGCTCGAAAACAACCACTATGGTAACTCAGATATCCCAAGCATTTGACATTGAAAAAAAAATGGATTATTCTACGAATATAAATAGTTATCATAATTAGATCGATATTTTGGATTTTTTAACTAATCAATATAGAGACTGAGCTCTCGTCGCACGTGTCAATCGTACATTTCACTCGCACTCGGCACATCGTCCGGATGCGAGCGAGAAAAAACTTTGCGCGAGGCAACAACATCGAATATTATTGTTTTAAATTTTTTTTCAATTGCAATCAATAAATGCCAATGATTATTTATAATATTTATTCCTTAGACATTTTTAGACAAATACAAAAAGTTTGTAATATGTAGGATTTATATTAAAAGAGTTATTCGCGAAAAATCAAAAGCTTTAGGTCCCCTAGAGGTACCTGTCATAGATTTTTTTACAATCGTCCTAGAATACGTCTCTAAATAATTATTTTACGATCCAAACAAGAAACAAGTTCAATGTAACAAGCGTTCATATAACTTATGTCGTAAATTATCTCATTTTATTATATTTCATTACGCTGAAACAAGCTCCACAGATTGAAAACCACTACTAAATATCAATGCATTGACTCTTTCAGAGTAATTTTGTTTTAATCTATTAATTGATAGATGGAAGTAGTATTATTTTTGGCATTTTTGAAAAATTCGTCTGGATGAATTTCTCTACAAGATTACGAATAATTGATTGTTATACTAACACTTGAAATGAAGTAATTAAGTGACTAAAAATATCACAGATAAGTCAACAATTTTACGACAAATATTTTGTAATCGTTATTAATAATTCCGTGCATTTATCAAATATATAAAATAAATTTAAATGATTTTATGCCATATTTTTATAATTATTAAAAATGTATGCAAAATCTACAAGTTAAAAAAAATCGCAGAGCTTTCTAAATTTATTGTTTTTTAGAATTATATTATTTTATAAACATGACCGATAAATATATCCAGAGACTAGTCGATTTAATAAAACATATTTTTATTTTAAATTAAATAAAAAATATTGTAGGATAATAATCCTGCCCCACAGTTATTACATAATTATTAATTAATCAATAGACATTTTGAATAATGTTAATAATTAATTTAATGAATAAATGACTCTGCGAACACACTGTACATTAATAATTGAATCCGCAGCATTACAAGAGCTCGATTTGCATTTTAATTTGATTATATTAAATTTTTAATGGTATCAAATAAATATATTGAAATACTGCAGTGTTAAATTAGAACGTATTATAATATGATAAGTTACGAATATGGAAAGTTTTAGTAAGTATCGATTGCGAAGCTTTTAAGTTTCGATCGGCACGTTCTCATAATAATCGTAAATATTATTTTACGCCGTTTATAATATGATTTTATTTTATAGTGCACAATAAATAGTGTCGAACGGAAAGTTTCCGCGAATCGTCTGGGCTCGGTCCTCTCCCAATGATTTAAACTTGTTTCCCCCGAACCCTTCCGCCGCACCGTTCAAGTATATTGCATTAAACTTGAGAGTGTCTTTAAAAAGTTGAGAAAACAGAAAAAAAGGGAACAACAAACGAGCGAAAATCCAGAATCTAATAAAAAAGTTTTTCCACCATACATAAGCCCGTGTGATGCCCACACCCAGTGTGTATGGAATCTTTCTGCCGAAGAAAGTTTGTCTCCGTGGCGAGCAGTGCTCCGGGGGGCGGCCGTGGGGCGCCCCCCGCCGCAGAAACGGAGGACGGGGGCGAGCGGGAGCGAGCGGGGGGCGACACGGGGAGGGCGGAGCACTTCCACCCCAAATCCGACGTCCGCCCAATCCGGTACCCCCCGCCGACTCTATTGTTGGAGAATTCAGGGGTACGTGTGTATGCCGATACCGATATCGCGATACGGCGAAACCTATATTTTTGCACATTTCAAAAGAAACTGGCCCATAATGCGAATTCCAAAGAAACAACAATAAATACGTCTACCGAAAAATTCCGAATACACGACGATGATCATCTCCACGGATCAACAATAGAATAATTGAATAATTTAAATTATGAAATCGAGGATGTGATGAAAATTTTCGAAAAAAAAATTCAACCCTGATCCGTTAGTATAATAGAAGAAGGTGGGGTGGTGCAATAATCACCCCCGTTGTTTTGGTGGAAAAGCGTGACGGGTTTCGACATCCATGGGGTATACATGTATACATATACACCCCATTGCATTAAGAAATCGACAACATTTTATTTTAAAAAAATATTCTGCCCGCTCGCCAAAGGTTATTGTCGAAAAATAAATATGTGGTATACTCGGAACACTACCCCTGCATCCTCCCCCACGGATTTCATTTTTGATGGAATTGGGTTGAGTTATGGCTGCTTAAGCGTATTCCGTATTCGCGTGCTTTTTTTGTTGTTTTTTTTTCTGTATCAGACCAAGTTTTCGGAATTTCCGCGTACATGTTTATTCCTTCCATATTAATGTATTTACAATACCGTGAGATTTTTCGATAAGCGAAAAAATTTGCATACGCCGCGTAAGATGCATAAACATATTTGCGAATGAGTTATGGATATCGAACGGGTATGGATCGCCGACACCTGTCACAGGGTGACCATAAAGCATTTTAATAAATAAATCATTGTATTTGCCTTTTTCATTTAGCTTATTTCATTTGCGACGCTTTTGTCCCTCGGGGGGATGTCGCTCGCAAAACTGCATCGCAAAAAAATAAATAAAAAATAAAAACGTATACGCGGAATGCACCACCCCGGCTTTTGTAAATTGCATTTTTGTCTTCGCTCTCCATTTTCAATTCGATCGGACACGGTTCAACACCGTCGATTTTATTTTTTCATCGGATGTTCAGTCGCGACATTCTATAAATGCCGAATAGATTAAAACGTTGCGAAAATAAATGGTAAAAAAAACTTACGCTACATCCGCGCTATTGATATTTACCTGAAAAATAAAATAAAAAAATAGATTAGATTTATTATAAATTGTGTATCGTTTCCCCAGTTTCCCCAGTGTGGTATTGAGACGTCAGGTGTATGGTGTTGGATGATGAAGAAGAAGGCGGTCAGACACCCATTGGTTAGTCCCGAGCCGCGGTACTGCCTTGGGAAACCATTTGTCTCGTTTGAACTCCCATTGTTCTCATATTACGCAAAACATAGGGTTAGTCAGTACATCTGATAATAATTTCTATTAAAATGGCTCCTATGTGGAGAGCAGAGAGATTAATGGATGCCGCTATCAGATATTGGATTGATCCGAAAAATGCGGCGATATATAATTATTGATACGGTACTTCGTGATGATCGGAATTGACAGTGATTTATGACACGCATCATGGAAGGCTACTATGGTTACAGCCACAGTGGCGTCCGTAGCAATTTCCAAAAAGATCATCATAAATAAAAAAAAAATATTAGTATGCGGTCTACCGTAACGTTTTTACATAATAATTTATATATTCTAATAATGCTAATAAAATTGATATTGCTAATTTGTTATTTTTATAAATTATAATAAATAATCTGTTGCTTTGCGTTTAAAACAAATTAATAAATACTAGTAGAAAGCGATTCAAAGGTATGCCGCATACCATCTATCCAACTTCTTCTATCCAAGATCTTTGGAACATATCATCCGTTCTTATTTTATTATTCATAATATTATGTTAAACTCTCTTTAATATTTTTAATGAAATTTTATTGAAATAATTAAGAAGATTTATATAAAAAATAAATTAAAATATTATAATTTCCATAAAAAAATAAAATATTCACTGCAAATGGATTAGAATAATTTAAATATACATCTTTATTAATATAATATAATATTTTTTCTTAGTAAATATATATTAAACACATTTATTATATCATCATCATCATCACTTGCCAGCCACAAGGCTCTCACTCGCTGAGGGCATGGGCCTTACCAAACTCTCGAATGGTAGTAGAGGCCAAAGGAACCAAAGGAGTCTCACACGTGATATAACGCGGGGACCCAAGCCGTCTTGGTATGGGGTTTTTTGTAAAGAGTTTCCCTCTCTTGGCCATTGCTGGCATTGGACGTACATCTTCTACCATGTTGGTATCGGATTTTACCCTCTCGACTGTGTCAAGACAAGTAGGAGGGGTTTTGTCTCGGTATTCGTTTATTCTCTTCTCTAAGGCGTTATCTGCTTATAACGAAACACGAGTATATATTTTACACGATATATCAACACTTAATCGGCCGGAAGCCTATTTATAGGCTTTTCTATAGTATACTATGAAATGTGTTGCTTTTGAATATTACAAATAGTTTTAAAAATATCATTAATAATGTTGTTTTCAATAAAAAAACGTAGATATTTTAAGCTTGTTTTAGAAAAACGGTCAGAAAATTAATAAATTACTATATCTATATCATTTAAATCAGGGCTCGAAATGCAATTTAACTGCGGAATAAAACCGGTATTTTTTTGCCGAAATGAAACCGGAATTTAACAGAAAAAATTATCGGTTTATGTTTGTTCGGCACATAAAAAAATAATTTAAATAAAAAACTTGAATTAAATCCACAATTAAAAATACTAACTTAATCGATGCTAGAAATTTTATTCATTCCGTGTTATATAACTGTTTATATTGAGAGTTAATTTCACAGAAAATGCGGTTTGACGTCTGCTCACATCTGCCAAAATTATGCTTAAAAAAAGAATTAATAATTTTAATTTATTTAAGAGGTGTATGCATATATTGTAATTCGATGCATTGTATTGCCAATTGGCAACACCTTTGCGATTTTTTGCAGTGAAATGTAGCCAAATGGCAACACATCGACAGCGTGTTTGCATAATATTGCAATTCGCTGATACGTCCAATGCAACACGAGTTATTTTTCAATAGAGAAAATCGATAAGAGCGGAAATTATTGTCATTTATCTAAACATGAGAGTTTTGGTACGCTGCCATCTGGCATCATCAACTTAGGTACGATGACTGCAATGTTAAATTTGTTCTTATTTACCCATATTATACGAAATATATTTTTAGTTATATTTTTATCTAATTTAATCTAATTTTCTAGTATCTGATCGTCGCTATGCACCATTGTCCGCCACTGGCGCCTTCTCAGGTGCAAATCTGAGGTCTCGTTCCGTTGAGTTCTCTCTCTGCCGAGAGGCCATAAATATTTTTCGTCGACCTATTTTGCATAACTATCTGCGATCTGCTGCAGGCCCGATTTCACTAAGTCCCATTAGGTATACGGACCTCACTATCCGACATCGTGTACCTACACACATGCTGTTGTATTAATTATGCCAAAAAAAAAATCACCGCGTACCGAATCGCCTCCATTCCGTATCTCCCCCGAAAACATTCAATTAATGAGGCCCTACGCACACAATGCGTTTAAATTGATTTAGTATGAAATATGTGGGACATTAATATTGTTACGTGCATCTATGCATCTACTCATTGTATCTTATACGAAATGCATTCGTAATTAGTGGCACACAAGTGCGTACTTTGGGGGATTCGCACAGTGCTGACTGCTTCTTTTATTGGCCAACTCGCTAATGAGACATGGGGGTAGTAAAGCTCGAGGGACGCAAAAGACCCCACGAAACTAAAAGCTTTTAGGTCATGCCGAAAATATCATGCGATACATGCGAAACGATGTTAAACGCATTTAAAAAAAAAATAAGTATAAATTCGCAAAAGTAAAATAAAAAGTTTCGGAGTAAATAAAACTTTGTCTCAGACGCCGTAGTTCTTTCTATGGGGGGGCGTAAATAAAAAAATAAAAGTTTTTCACGAGAAAAGGATAGGTTTACTCAACAGTAAGAGAAGAAGAATCTAATTAGCAAATGGATTGAAATGTTTAATTTCTTGACTAAGACGTATAACTTGGGGAAGTTGCCCGGATTGTTCTCGGGCAGTGATTTACAAGCGCAGTGCTTTAAAATATGTTTATTTATATTTATTTATCTGACGTGTTTTTAAACGTTTGACAATTATGAAATTAATTAATTAATTAGGCAAACGTCCTATATTTTTTTGAACATTTAAAAAATATTTCAGTCAATGCTGTGTACAATAAATAAATAAATCAGCCTAAAATGGTATTGGAAATTAAATAGTAACACAAAAAATCATTCCGAATAGAGAATATTATTAATCAAATGTGTTTTTAAAAAATAAACAAATACATTGGCCCAAAAGATATTTTAGCAAACATATAATGGCTTATATTTAATCGGATGTCAGATCAAACTTCTTCTTTTTATTAAATTTGTAAAAAAAATATAATGAGAGTAACTCATAGATTCGACTAAAAGTGGACAGAGTGGAAAGGCTTAACCGTTCATACGCCACGGCGTGCAGGCACGCGAAATCGGTCTAACCACCAGCGCCACGGCAAACGCTACTACGATTTTTTTTATGAATAAATATAATAGTTTTAAATGAAAATAATGCAGAGACAACTTTTGAAGGCAATGTGATTGTTAGAATGTTGATATGTTTAACCGTTTCATTTTATTTGAATGATTGAAAATGGTGGCGTACGTAAAAATCCATATAATTGGCTTGGCGATTAAAGGGTTAAAGGTTTAATACGCCACGGTGACTCGAAAACAAGCACGTTGTCCGAAAGGGGTCTCTCAGGGACCCCAAGCATTTCACTTCAAGATATTGATGAATTCTTCATTTTTTTAGAAATGGCATTATTATAGGCCCTATTGTAAAGCCCTTTTTTTTTAACTAATGACGCGTAAATGACAACGCTCTCGGCGATGTCTCAACGAAGACTGAGTTCTCGCAACACGTGTCACTCGCACGTTTTATTCGCATTCGGCACATTTTACCGCATGCGAGAAAAAACAGAATCGAATATTGTTGTATTTATTTATTTTTTTTACAAATGCAGACAGTAAAAAACTATAATTAATTATGACATTTATTCTTTGGACTTTTTTAGACAAATACAAAATGATTGGAACATGTAGGATTTATATTGAAAGGATTATTCGAGAAAATCTAAAACTTGGCGTCCCTAATTTTTAAATCTTTTATATTATTGGTTTAAAATCACATATTTTCTTCATCTAAATTTAAAAGAACTCATTAACGATATTTATTACGTTATTAAATCAAAATAAATCCAAAAAACAATGCCCAAAATCTAAAAGGATTTTTACGAATCACTTTAGATCTGCAAGACAATAGTTTTTCACAAACAGAATTAGCGTCAACTTCGCCTTTGTTCTTTATTTTATTCGTCTAACAATATAATAAGAGATTAATCTCGATGATTTTGCGTTTTCGTTCGCTATATAATTTTTCAACAAACTTAATTAATTTATCTTTGATTATATCAATCGTTTTTATTAGGTGTTATTAAAAAATAATACTTAATTAATAATTTCAGCTGATTATATGATCGTATTCCTTTTCGATTTGCATGAAATATGCATCTTAGAATAAATAGAGGCTGTACTATACATTGATGGTCGTGGGGGTCGTTTGCCTCGGTTTTGCTAAAATTAAATCCGGCTGATTAGCGCGGGTTATCTCGCAGAATCAGCGGGATCCCGTTACTTCCGTGTCGCCGTATATCAATAAAGTGTCTGGTGAATTTAAAAGTTTCCCCAAGTTCCCTGGAGCAGAAGGCTACAGGGAGAGGCGTGGATTTATATGCGCGTCAAGTCCGAGTCGCGCTCCTCTGAGCAAACTTCACAATAGTAAAAGAAGTCTAATCACCTGCTGAATATCAATTACATTCCTGAATAACTAATCCGAGCGAATGAAAAAAAAATTCCGCCGAATTTATCTGCGAGGCGTTTCGCCTGACAATTCGCGAGTAAATCTCTCAGCACTTAGCGCAAACGAGCATTCGCCCTGTCACATGCTCGCTAAAAGAAAACAATAGAAGAGAAGCAAATTAAAAATATATATATATCCTTTACTTTTTTTTTATTATTATTTCTTAGTCCCGTTCTCTTGCTCGTCCTTTTTATTATTATTTTCTCTTCGAATACGTTTCCATAGAGCAGCTGACTCGTTCCCATCACACCCCGTAACACGATGCGCTCCGTCCCGCTCGCGCCCAACGTCCGCGGTCTAGTGTCATGTTCTATCTCGCTCGCTCTTTATGTCCTGAAAAGTGTTTTCGATGGTTTGTTATGCACGGCGTACAGTAAGATTGATTAAAAAAGAGACTCGCCAACTATATAATTGTTTTTTCATGAATATTTTCATACTCGTATGACTCATGAAATATCAAAAAAAATTAATATATTTAAACGTACTAAATTAATTTGTTTAATATATTCAATATCAATTTTTATAATTGCATAAATGCATTTTTATATAAATAAAATATTAATATTTGTCGTAAATTAATAAACGTTATTTAAATATCGAATAAAGGTAATTATCTCGATTTAAAATACAGTAAATATATTTTAAAAATGGCGTTTATTATTTTTTAAATATCTTAAATATAATATAATGTTGTAATATGAGCTGAAAATTCTGTATTTAAATATTATTTAATCAGAAATTATATTTTAATTAAAATATACATTAAGTGCAAGAGCGAGATTAAAGCTAATTTTGTTCATTTAAATTAAATTGTATTTTTGCATTATTTTTCTAACATTTTAATTTTTACTGAATTTTCATACATATATAAGCTATAATAATTCATTTGAAAATTTAGGTATTGGAGGCACTCCTACATTTAGCTCAGGGGTAGCCAAACTACAGCCCGCGGACCACATTCGGCCCTCGAAATTCATATTTCAGTTTTTTTTTACTTTATATTCTGTATTTTGGATCCTATATATTTATTTTTATTGATTCAAAAAGCTTAAATAAATTCAAAGAGCTACATTCGTCTTATTAAATTATTAATGTATTTTTTGTCGTGATAATAAATAATGTTTATCTAGAAAAATATTTATTCGCCATAGTTTAACAATTATTAGTGCGGCCCTACAGCTAAAAATTTGCCCGGCCAAGCTATAAACTAGATATCATTTATATATTTTAAAACTATGTATTTTTTTAAACTGTATTAACCGCTTGGACGCCACGCCGTGCAGGCACGAGAAATCGGGCTAACCACCAGCGCCACACCGTGCAAGCACGGGGAACGCTACTACGAATTTATCTATGAATAAATAATGGTGGCGTACGGTAAAAATCCATATAATTGGCGTGGCGATTAAAGGGTTATAGCAAAAAAATCAATGTAAAAAATATCATAATACATTTAAAAAATCCGTGCAAAATAATCGGGAGTAATTTTTAGCTAGTAGGTATTAGATTTTGTCATTTCTGTATCATATTTACGTATATCCTACATGTCACAAAATTTATTTATTTATATAAAAAATTCTAAAGAAATAAAATTATAAATAATCATTATCGTTTATCGTCTGAAATTACGAAAAAAATAAAAACAACAATATTCGATGCTGTTGCCACGCGCGCGATTTTTTTTCTCACTCGCATCCGGTACAATGTGCTGAGTGCGAGCGAATAATCCACAATATCGACCAAATTATAAAGCATATCATGTATATCTCTTTTTATTCTTAGAATAATAAGAAATTGAATTATCATTATTATAAAAAAGAAGATTGTTTTCTAAGGAAAACGATTAATGCGGGATTATTTAACAATGATCTTGTATGTCCGAGAATATAAATATAGAACGATGAATGCGGAAAAACGAGGGATTTCACTGTATAATAATCTGAATATCAAGATACTCTACCATAATCTAATTTCATTCTTATCTTTATAATTCCTATATAGTTCGATTATGCTGTAATTATTTTTATTTGTTTATATAAATATTTTGTTTATTGTCTGGCGACATTGCAACGTGCGAATTACCCAAAATTGGCAATCAATATCGCAAACGGCAATAATAATAATAAATTGACGAGTTTTCTTATCGCGTTTTAGAAGTGTTTAGCGGTGGAAGCCCGGAGTCTCGCTTCTGGGGGCCGAGCACTAAATCAATACGAACCATCACGGGGGCTCCCCGGCCCACCCCGGGGGCGCTCCCCGTCCCGCTCGCGCGCCGCCCCCGCCCTCCGCCAGACAGGGACGGCCGCGCCCTCGCCCCTCCGCCCTGTCATATTTCCGTCCCATCAGCGCGGCCCGATATCGAAACGGCTAAAGGATGAAGATGTGCAGCTGAAAATATCTGCAATATCGATCCGACCGAGAAGAACAAACACTTCGGCGACCAATTAGTCGACGCATTTGCACCAATGCGAAAAACTTTCCCAAAAAAAAAAAACAGCATCAACAACGAAAAAAAAAGAGAAACAAAGTTATTAATTATTTTGCGCTGTCGTCTGGCGGAGAGAGAAAACTTGGATAAAACAAAATAAATGTAACACAAATATCATAAATCTTGTTACATACGTAACAGTCAAAAAATTTCGCGATACAGCCGAAAACGAACTTGTTAATATAATTAATATACGAAAAAAATAAATAAAAATAATAATATAATTAATTCAGCGCATAGTCGTCCTCGCCGTCAGTACGTATCCACGCCCATATGAGTAATATGGCAGCGTGCGAGCTTAAAAGATTAATCAGCGGTCCCCAATCTGTTTGACGAATCGAATAAATTGTTTTACCTTAAGCGCCGACACGATTTGGAGCATCGCCGATATTAAACGGCGGGTGATGCGCCATAACTTATTTTTTTCCGCTCCCCACGTTCTCGCAGAGCGCTCCCCTCCATCGCGTTTTGCACAACACATTTTTTGCACTATCACCAAACGGATCGAAACGCAGATTCAGATCGAATCGATCGATCGATTAACTCAGATGTCAAAACAAGACTGGCTCCCGAGCTCCATTATGAGCGTATGCAAAGCGCTAGTAGCGAGATGCATACCTGGACGGTTCCGTTGAGCTTTTTTTTGCCGTTGTTGTCGTAAACATGCCAAGTCGTAAACTTTCACCATTATATTGCGTTCAATAGACTTTGCATAATATACACGGATAATTTAGGTGCAATATTTTTTTTCTCCACATAACAGACGTGTCGCACAAAGGCTTTGTTTTGAATATTGTGTTTTTTTGTTATTCTTTCAGATGATTCATCCCGCGGATCCGGATTTTTGCAGTGACTGCGTTACGGATTCGCACGCACAATATCGAGGGCATCACGGATGACTGGATCCGTACAAAGAGAAAATCCCGATGGTTTTGGCCTTTTGGGGAACTGTCTATAATGCTGCCAACCCGCATCATATCGTGAAGGAGGTGGCCCTCTTGTAACCTTTTCCACTCCCACTGAATAATACAGAATGTCCCGAATATATTCGTATTTAATAAATAATCGAGCGGAAATGACTACTTTACCACAGTAATCATACAACGCTCCATCGCATTATCCTTAAAATAATTATTAATACTTTAAAAATAAATTCTGCATAATTTATGGTTGCCTCTGATTCATTGAGAGCTTTTTGTATTAGTCATAAACGAAAGCTACTCAATGGTTATCTAACAAATATAAGATTTGTATGTATCCGACTCAGCTATAAAGTAGATGAAAATATATATTAGTCATCAATTTTCTTTGATTTAAGCCATGATTATTTTACGTGAATAAAAATATATTTTAATAATAGCTGTGTATTTTTTTATTTCAGAATCTAGAACTATATTATCAGATCAATGTTTATTTTTTTCAATGCTTAATTATCAGTCATTTTATTAATAAAAATGGAATAATATCAATTTCCAATCCAATAAATATTTTTTATGTATAATATATTGCGATTTAATCGATAATTGCTATATTTTAAAAATATTAAATGTTATAAAATTGCGTGATAATATATTGTAATTATAAAAATCTTTTCTGCTAAAATGTATTTGCCATTTTAGTTTTACAGAGTTTTCATGCACATTTTTAGTCAATTTTGAATTGATTTTAACGTATTCGACTTCTGGAATTGAACTTACGGGTATTGGAACCTAAAGACTATGTTATCAGATCAATGCCGTTTTTTTAAAAGTTTAAAACTTTACTATTAATTATATATTATTTAATTTAGAAAATTCGGATTTCTAAAAAAAAATGAATACTAAATAGATATAGCAAGAAATTCATTTAATTTAAAATGCACTAATGCTTTAAGATCTAATTAAACCGATGACTTTATTTTTTTTAAATATATTAAAATCTATAGATATAAATACTATAATAATAATTCAAATTTACTAAAAATTTTGCTATATTCTTAACTGAAATCATTTTCAGCGGTCTCAGTATATAAAAGGTTTGGGATATTTAAAACAAAATAATATATAGCAGTGATAGTCAACGCGTGTCCACAAAGCATTTTCAAAGAGTTAGCCGCTTCATAAGTCTAAATTTTAAATATTTAAACAACAAACATTAGTAGTTGTAATTTATATCGATATCCACTAAAAATCATAGTAAAAAAGCGTGCAAACGTAAAAAATATATGATCTATAGCAGGGGTGAGCAACCCGTGGCCCTCGGGCCGCATACGGCCCGCCACACTTTCTCGTGCGGCCCTTCGAGGATTTTACATTTTAACTTCTAAAATTCTAGTATCTAGAAATAGTATTTCTATTAACCTAGCCGTGTAGTAGGTGTCTATTTAAGACAGCAAGCTTTGATTTTTCTCGAATAATTTAAATCGAATAATTTATAATAAGAGTAGAAAAGGACCAGACATATTGGCCTAAAAGAATTTTTAGCAAAAAAATATTTAAAAACATGTCTTTTTTAAATAGGATATCAGATCAAACTCTATAGATGTTTCTTATTCATTTTACAAATGTTTTTTTTTTAAATAAGTAAAATAAAATAATTGAGAGTAGAACGGAGATTCGACCAAAAATGGTCAGAGTGGAAAGGGTTAATAAAACTTATTTAATTTGTCTAAAAAAGTCTAAAAAATAAATATTATAAGTAATCATTGTCCTTTACTGTCCACAATTGCGAAAAAATACATAAAACAACAATTCTCGATTCTGTAGCAACGTTTTGTAGCCAATGTTTTTCTCGCTCGCATTCAGTACGACGTACCAAGAGCGATTGCAACGTATACTAGTGACACGTGCCGCGAGAATTTGGCGGTCGGTCTACCGGCGGCATGTCCTTTACGCGTTGTATTAATTACTAGAAAAATTTGAAGCATATTAATAACTAATTATTCTTCGAATAATCCATTTCTTAGAAAAATATCATTCTTATCTTGACTTGAATGGCTTAGGATCTATTTTCCATTATAAATAGACCCCTTTCGGACTACGCGGATGGTTTCAAGTCGCCATGACAGATCGGTTAATAAGTGTTTTATTTCTGTACTTATTATACTTTGTTAATATTGAGATTTTGTATTATTATAAGTTTCTTAATAATTTTAATGTTGTGATTCTCATACTATTTCGTAATATGGACTTTATAAAAATAATCCGCGACCTTAAATATTCTAAACAGATTTTTCCCTTCCCTAAAATCGATAAAATAGATACCTATTTTCGATTTATGCTAAAATTTAGCATAAACGAGTCCTGGTTTAATACGTGTTCGATCAGAATCGCATCTGATGCATATCTAGATGTAATTGCTCAATCTCAGCGTGTGAGAAAGCAAATTACGACAGCCTAGCATCAATTTGTGAACAAGCACAGTGCTATGTTATCTCTTTGTTATTATTAAAAACTTTCACCGTTATCATACGATAATTTAACAGTTGATGAAAACGTAGTACCGATCGCATGCCGGCAGGTCGTTAGCTCTTCCCTAGGAAAAGGGAAACCGTGCCGCTCTCTGATATGGAAAATGCAAGACAGGTGTAGACCACCGGGTCGTACATCTACCAATTTGTAACAAATTACACGCCGGAATGGAAAGAGAAATAATCATTTCGCCCATTAGAATAAATAATATACATATCCGAAAATTCGTAATAATTTCCATCGCATTCGTACGCGACTAAATATCATTTTTTCTACACAACCAACGTCACGTGTGATATTTTTTTAATCAAATCATGTGTAGTTTTAAGTCTGGCGTAATTTATTTCCTGTTACAGATGTGTCAACAGCGTGGAATCCCGAATGCTCGCCACATGCATCAGGCACAATCAACACCTGCTCGCAATCCCTTCCTGCTGCTGTTACCAACCGAAAGCTCCGCCGAAAAATCCGTCGAAATTACGAAAAAATAACCGATGGTTGGTCGCCGGTAGAGCACAAAACACGAATCGTCGGTGTATACGTACCTGGCCGGAATATAGACCGAGGTGTGTTCGCGGTGTTGCCGAACAGATGTTCCGATTTCGTTTCTACCTGCCCCCAGAAACATTTTCTCATTAAAATTGCCTCAGTTTATAAAGCACAATATCAAAAACTAATTCTTTATATTTTTTTAATGCCACACGAAAATAAAGAAACGGCCTATTTCCGGCCCACGGGTCTCAGTCCAATGACTTTGACGCAATTACGTCCTCGCATCGAACGGAATCGATTCATCAATGTAATTCAACGATTCTCAAATACGTTTTAAATTACATCAAGAAATGATTTAAAATATTTAAACATATTTTTAAGCTTTTCTTCGGACTCTTGCGGTCGCATCTATTTTATTTTATTTTTATTTAAATGCATTCATTAATTTTTCAACACTAACGAAGTGTCATCACTAAAAATTTTCAGCTATGTATGATTTTCCGACAGCGCTGCGTAAACGGATGCGTTTATTTTCATCCAGCGACAATAAATTTGGTGCAAATTTATTATTTAATTTATTTTTAGCGACCATTTTTATGTCAACTGTACATTTTATTTTATACGGAAACATCTGAAATGCATTTACACGCGTAAAAAGAGAATCTGATGAATATAGTCCCTTGGACAGGATTTAAGGCCTAATTTATGATTATTATGACGTCGAGATCACTCACTCTCAAATTTCATTCACACGCCCTCACATTAACTTAATTTTTTTTAATGCTGGATTCGTGTTAATGAATCAGAACAGTTTCTTAAAATATATATAAAAAAGGCCTGTGGTTTTTTTGCAAATGGGATTTTATCATAGGTCTTAAAATCTAACAAGATATAGTCAATAATTTATAATGTGATATAATAGCTATTTTATTGGCTTTAGACAAAAATACATCCCTGAAAAATTTCAACTAAAATTCTGTCCTGATATTTAGGCATGAAAACCGTTAAAAATATATTTCATTAATATATGAATAACATAATAATTTACATTTAAATGAATATATTTCAATTATTGTAATGAAAAAATCCGTATAATTTAATCAATTTAGTTTTTACATAACTCAGATTATTATTTTTCCTATTATTGAATCGCAACAGATTCGAAAAAAGCCATTTTAATTTAGTTGATTTTGTAAAATATATAATTTTTCTTTTAAAAAATGTTTAAAATTAAAAAAACAAAAATAATCATAATTTAAAAGAGGTTTATAAATCCGAACAGACACTATGCAATTGTTTTTAAATGTAGCAATTAATTTATTGTATTATATCAGCTATTTTACCCGTTTTGGATAAGAAAATTGGCCTAGAAATTCTTAAAAAAATATTAAAATGTAATTTTAAAAAATTCGCGTCGATAATAAGGCTTAAAAATAATAGTAATATAGAACACATCCCTTAACCCTTGGCGGTTCAAGTCTGACTCGACATAGGACCGCAAGGGGTTAATTAAATAAAAAAAATAATCGGATATTACGGTTCCTTAAATCTCTTAACAATACCTTACATACTTTTTTTGATAATTGATCACATACTTTTTTTGCTCAAAATATATGTTGCAATTAAAAATCGTGTTAATTAGCAATATCAGTATTTAATAAATAAGCTTATACTCATTTTAGACTGTATAAAAATGATTTTAAAAAATAAAATGTGAATCATAACCGTGCAAATCAAATTCAAATGAATAAATTATCTTTTTAGCATAAGATACTGAATGTATATCCAAAGAAGAAAATAGTAAATCAGATCAAATAGATATATAATCCATATTTATAATAATAATATCAAAAAGTTCATCAAAGCTTTTATTATTAATATTAATTTTTAAATTTTATATATTTATTTATTGTATTTGTATGGATTGATTCTGGATGGCGAGTTTAATTTTTTTTGTCGATGCATCATGGTGGATGCATCATCCCCTATGCCATTTCAATTCATTGGCAGCGTTGGTAGGCGTTTCTAATAAATGACGAAGAAACACAGCACCCGACTACCCCACATCAGGGGTACAATTGGCTGATACATAATTTATGGGTTGGCGGCAGACATAGTGCGTGCCACTTCCCCTAAGTTCAACTGGAAACGCAAGGAAAATTCTCAATCAAAATAGCAATAATTATCCGAAACCGATTGGGCCCGTAGATTAGATGGGGGTGGATTAGGCAGACGAGCGGGGTGGTGGTGGGCATTAACCCGAAATTAAACATAATCACACGATTAAAAATAAAATTGATATACTGAAATATGGCGTTTTATTGCCGCTGCAGTCAGATGCAGCGAGTTAATAAATAATGCGTTAAATCGCTCGGAAGCATAGCGTTTCTGCAACTCGATTCCTTCGCCGAAACTTTTCCGTAATGAGAGCGAAATAAATTATATATTTTTTTTACACAGAGTTTGCACATGTATCGGTAGCATGTTTGCGTTTCATTTCAGGGTGAAGTTTCCCCTACGTATTTTGCTTGGAGGGCTCGGGGGAGCGAATCTTCGACATACTTCTAAATTGCTTGTTCTAAATCCATTGTACGGCTCCGCCCGGCAATCTACTATTGAAACTGTATTAGACGGATAGATACACGGATAGAGATTTGAAGCTATTCAACTGTGCGATTTGATAAAAATTTGCGAGGGGAAAATTATCGAGTTCTCGCAAAATCGCGATAAATTACAGCGTATATCTTGTTTGTTTAATTTGTGCCGTGTATCTATTAATTTTGCGTATTTCGCGCGCTTTTGATGTGTTCATTTTGTCTCATGATTTGCGCGCGAATAAATCCCGGAGAGACGCCGTGTTTACAAAACAAACACGGACGAATGAATAAGTCAACTGGAAACGGGGGAAGATGATTTACAAGACAGGGGGGAGGCGGAGGGGGAAAGAGTGCAAAAATAAATGGGAATGCAGGCCTACCGACACAGATTTGCAACGCGGCGAGATGATTAAATTTGGCCGGAAAGAAATATTTCGGGGTTTTCAGTAAATCAAATATTTTTTTTTTCACCCATGAACTCGCACGCCAAATAAATTTAAATAAAATCGAAACCGTGTAAATTATATTTTGACAATTATTTATTTCATTCGTACTAATATATGTCTAGATTAAAATTATATAATTATAGATTCTATCTATTTTTTCCCACATTTTTTGGCTACGAATATAATTAAAAAATAATATTTTTGCGACACATCGGTTGAAAATCACTGATCTATGACCTTACAAAATGAAAGCATATGTACATATGACTCTAATATTTAATAGGTTTGTGGATAAAATTACTTTAGATAATTCAAAAAAATTGATATACTATTTTTAAAAAATATAGGTATAATATTAATCGATATTTTAATACAATACGATATGTTTACTATATATATTAGGATTTCATGTTATGGACAAAATAATCTAAATATATTTTCATATCGTTTCAGCGCACAAACTTGGCGCTATAGGAGGGTTAACTGTAATACCCCATCATTTTACATTTTGACATTTAAAAAAAATGGATTATTCTA
>JAGXCT010033431.1:0-17040 GCA_022495035.1 Philopotamus ludificatus | reverse complement strand
TTTATAAGAAAGGAATCATAATTATCTAAGCTACTTTCCACTGATCCAGATAATACCCTTGCCTATGTCGAGTATTGAATATGTAGGTTATTAGCTGTATGTACTTTACTGGAGATTTCTTTAACAGTTTCTAGTAATTAAATCCTAAGCCTTTTTTAGATTCAAGTCATTTTTAAACATTCATATTTCTGTATCATCTACTGAGTTTAAGATCACATCGTGTGGTTTAAATACCGCTTTCAGATGTTCGGCAACGATCCTGGCTTTTTCTTTGTCGTTTCTTGCCTAAGCTCCATTAGAACCTTGTATTGGTGTTTGAAATTGCTGCGGTTGTTTTAATTTTTTAGTAGCCTTCCAAAGTAAATTTTTCCTAGTAATTCCTTGTGTTAAACTTTTTTGTTCACGTAATGCTATTTTCACTTCCTTGATCGCTCGATTTAGCTTATATTAGTCCAATGAAGATCTTGTTTGCCAGCTCACTTGAAGGTTGGGCTTTTTGGGCAATCATTTTTTTTATTTTTACTCTGGTCAAAAGAGGGAATGGAATTCCATGCTACATTTTGAATATTTTAATTAAGCATTTTTATTGCATATTCAATATTTTCTTCTGCTTTCGGGGGAATTTTGAGGAATAAATTAACATTTATTTTTTGTAATCAACCCAACTTGTTTTTTCATTAAATTATATAGCGTTGGTGATATACATAAAGAAACATATCTTTATCACGTCTGTACTTAATTGTATAATAATCGGTAAATTATCAGACGACAGGTCTAGTGACGATAATTGTGTAATTTTTAGATATGACTTTTATGACACAAAAATCAATGAGGTCCGGAGATTTCTTGGGATCTGTATGTCCTGATGATATATGTTTTAAATTACGTACTTTGATAGACTTTAGAAAGTGTTTACCCTTTGATGTGATGAGTTTTGAGCCCCAGTGTGTGTGTTTCGTATTGTAGTCTCCATCTGCTAAGAAAACGTTAGCTCAATACTAGATTCGGGAAATATCCACTTAAATGTTGATTATTATAGACGTAATCTTTCTAATTATATAATTAAATGGAATTATAATTATTAACTATAGTAATCAATATTTTTGGCTTGAATTTTTAAATCAATTATATGCTGTTAATAAAATTTCAATATAAATTATTATTAAATCTATCTAATTTATTAATAAAGAGTATAGAGCTTCGTTACTAATATTACTAATGATAATAAATGTTTTTTTCTTTAAGTTTCAAAATATAAAAAAAATCGGCATTATCCAAGTTATAACCGGTTATTTTCAATGACAAATGAAACGAGAGCCATTTATTGCGTTATTAAAACACAATATGTAGATTATTTGATAAATGAAAAGGAGGCTGCCATTAATAATGGGCAATTATTTTTATTGCTTATTTTTCTTCTTTTTTTTTATTTAAAAAAAAATAAAATATTAATATATTTTATTTTTGGCCGTTTAACGAAGTGACTGAATTTCAGCATTGAAAGTCCAAAGTTTCTCAAATGTTGTCCTCGAGACTTTTTTCGCTCGGGTAATGTGCCGGAACGCGAAATGCGATTTCAGCAAAAGTTTGAATACGTTTTAACTTTTCAGATTACTTTCGGGTCGCTGAAAATGTACACGAAAAATATTACTATGTATTATGGGAGCGCGTTTATCATTTTTTACATTCGGCTGTCGTTTGAATGATGAAAACTGGTCTGATCAAACTAAGTATTAATAACTAGCAAATGAGATCATTATTTAAATGAAAATTTCCGAATAATATGTTACAAAAAATCAGCGTGGATATAAAAATAATATCAAAAAAATAATTAAACGTCTTTTTAATATAAAATAATGTTTTATGTCATTAAAAAAAATATTATTGAATGTTCATAGTTGAACTAAATTAGCGCTATCATAATCTGATTAGAATGCAGTGAAATCTAGTTTGCAGTGAATTAAACCGTCATAAAGACGTCTGTCAATTTAATAATACCGTGGATCCAGAAAATATTGCAAATCTTCAAGATTTTACTCGATAAACACAACACTGACATTTTTTAATTAAGTAATATCCAAGGTTTGAACATTTTCAGTTGTTGCTCTGTCATTTGTATCCATATTTGATACTTTATTGTTGGGTAAAAGTTTCAAGTGTTTTGGTGTTCGGTTGTTGAAATTAGTGACATCTTCCAATACCCGTAGAAGAAATAAAATGTCATACTTAATATATTGTGAAAGCGTAGAAACTAGTGTGTGATGAATCTCATTGGATCTAGTTTGAAGGTAACAAAATAAATATTAATAAAAAAGCAAATAAATTGTACGCATCTCAACATGTCACGTGTTTTATTCTACATTATTATTATTTTAAATAAAATTTATAATATAATAATATTAAATTACTATCGCTCCAGATAATTTCGAAAGTTTTCAATGGTTTTCCGGCCAATTTTCATTTAAAATATGTACTTGAAACGTTAAATTGAATATTTATATTAACTAAAATAGGATATCTTCGTTTTCCAAGCGATCTATTGTTTCAGGAGCACACGTGCTCTTAATAACGATCTATTGTTCTTATGAGTACGTGTAATTCTCGAAAAAACACCATTGTTTATATTAATATTAATACACGCAATATTTGAGATTCAAGAGTCGATTCTAGAGTCGATTTAAAAATCGAATGTTGTCGCGTGTCGGTATTGGACGTGGCGGCGATGGCGGTTGGGCACAATCATGGTTTCGTAGATTCTACGGAGCTATGAGGAGTCAGGCCGCTATTCAGGCCAATTCGGTGACGTGTGTGCTACAGGAGGCGTCCGTAGCACCCGATTAGACCGTGAATTAAATACGAATTGGCCCTAGCCTCGTCTGATTATTATTGTAACAATCCGCGGGTTGATAGCTCGACTCTTGGGCTCATGGCTGGTGACCTGACCCGTATTCGAAGAGCTAAGATAACCTGGAGGACGACCGTCATAACCCTGACATCAGGATTGAGACGGACGTGTCTCTGCTGGAGATCGCGTAGTGTCCTTTAGATGGCAAAGACCCGCCTCTGGGTTAAAAAGCAATTTAAATCAATCGATGTACTCTAATAAATTATCACTTTCTCTCTTGGCTGAGGTTGGAAATAAAATCAGCATCGCTTTTACATTAAACCCCCGGAATAAATAGCATTAACTATGAACAGTACTCTTTACTATTGCAAACTCTTACTTTTTAAAATGATCTCTCACTTCTGAATTCTTATTTAGCATTGAACTACAGTCAACCCATCTATAGCGTTGAGATAGGAACTACACTATAGAAAAAAACGCTATAGAAAATTAGCCACCCATACATAATTTAGGGTTAGGTTATTTTAATTGTATTTTGCGATTTGAAGCAAATCAAATATTTTACCCATTTTTATATTTTTAATGACCTTTGCACGTGTTTAGTTGGATAACAATAGCTCGTGCCTATAGGCGCGAGGGGGTATTGACCTAGCATATCTCTTCCAGTTTTTTCATTCGCAACAGATGTGCCAGGGAAGTTGAAAGGGACATTTTTTTTAGTTAATTTTTTTTAAAATACATATGATAAGGTAAATATAAATTATGAAACTCTTCGGAAATATGTTTTATTTAGGATACATATGTTCTTACTGTATTGTGATGAATATCCCTGGAACGTTTTTCGACGGTGATTCACCAAAAAAGAACAAAACACGGTAAACGAGGTAAAGGGGCAAACAGCTACTGACAAATATTTTCTAAGTGCATCTACTAAAAATGTACATTAATAATATATTTACGAAAATTCTAATTTGACCTGAAAATATTGCGTTTTGTAAAATGAACGCTATAGAAGGGACCGCTATACAAAAAAGCGCCGCAAACGCTATAGAAAAAAACGATTTAGAAGTGTTCACTATAGGAGGGTTAGCTGTATTGTTTAAGGATTTTTAATTCATCAATTATCTGCTGAATAATATTCAGAATAAAATCCTAATTCTCCCCTTATAATGTTCATGGTTTTTTTAGCTTTTTATTTTATTTTTCATCAGTTTGGGTATAACTCGATATTTTATGGTTTTGTCGGAAGGGGGTATCTCAGATATCTCAAGAATTTCAAGTTAAGATATTGATTAAGTTTTATCAATATCTTGACATTTTTTTTTTAAAAAATGGATTATTCTAAGAATGAAAATAGTTTGACATGCTTCATAATTAGAATTTTGTAACTAATCAATATGACGTGTAATGACGACGCTCTCTGTGCGATGTCCTGCCATAGACTAAACTCTCGCAGCGCTTGTCACTCGCACGTTTCGCTCGTACGTTTCGCTCGCACGTTTCACTCGCACTCGGCACATCGTACCGGATACGAGCGAGAAAAAACATGTACCAAAAGCAATGAATATTGTTGTTTTTATTTTTTCTTTGGCAATTGATTATTTATAATTTGTATTCTTTAGACTTTAGACAAATATAAAAAGTTTGTGACATGTAAGATTTATATTAAAAGAGTTATTCGAGTAAAATCAAAAACGGCACGGCTAGGTTAAGTTGAAATAATTTCGCGTGTATTGAAAAATCACACATTTTTCGATTTCTTCATGTTAGCCCTATTGTAGAGCCCTGGCTTCATCTATCACTCTTCTCCATTTTATTCGGTCTGCCACCACGTAACTCCATCTTCCGGTAAGTTTCAATGATGCAGTGTCCCTCTGTGCACAGTGCAATCACCTCAGCCTTGATCTTCCTTTCATCCGGGAATAGGAAGGCTCGATAACCATAAGCTTTTTCGGCGGCTGACTGTCCCACATCCTTGACACGTGACCGGAGTCCGGTCATTCTGACGACCGCTGTGACCGGTATATCCTTGTATAGTCGGTACAGCTCCTCGTTGCACCGGATACGCCATTCCCCGTCCCGTATGTTAGGATAAGCCTTATGAAAATAATTAGAAATATGACATTACGAAAATATTTAATATCATTAGGATATTCTTAATAATATAAACTCCATATTAAGTTTCAATCTATGTGTAATTTGTTAAAAATTATATTCCCACTTTTATTGGATTTTCAGTCAAAAGCTCCGGTAAAAGCGTGTGCTTTTAGGCCAGATATGCACGGTGGTGTTCGACGCGATCGCGAGCACTCTAAACTTGTATGATCTCTGACTCGGGATTGTTTCGCGAGCACTCTTCGCCGTCTTCAAACACACCGACAACTCGGTCAAACAGACGCAGATTATTTAAATTGGCGGATCTGCTTGGCGCGCGGCGGGCGCCTAAACGAATTTGCGGCGAAGGCGAGCACTTACGCCAAATACCGTGCAAAATTCAATTTTCCCGCTCAATAATTGAATAACCCGGTTAAAATTCGCAACAAAACAGTTTCAATTTAACGAACGCAGAAACTCGAGTAGAGACAGGAGTGAGTACGCGCACCGTCATTACCGGCCGGCGCCGCTCCGCCCCTATATCACTAATTTGTTTATTACATACAATATTGATTCGGCTTTTTGGCCCTAAATAATAATTACGGAATTTCCTCTCGGAAAATTTGCCATTTTCACAAGAACCCGCTCTATGGTCCGCTGTGGCGGGGAATTGTGTACAATTTATTGCGAGTAATGTAATCGCATGGTAACATCGAATAACATCAGTTTTGTATTTTATCATTTTACTAATCATTTTTCTATAATGCAACATCTCGTGATATATACACGGTCATTTCTAGAGATAGTATATTTATTCTTAGCACATAACATTCTGGCTTTTTACAATATATACACAAAGAACAAATATATGCGACTCTCAAAGCCGCACATATAAACTAATTAGTATAGATTGTCGGCACGGTTTTGTACAATTAATATTTACATATTCCAAATAAATGCAAAATCAACTTATTACTAACTATTCGGATGACATATTAGAAATGTTTAAAATAGTTTTATATAAAATACGGATGAGGTTTACCTTACGGTAAGTAGACTACCTCTGATGAGCGATCGTGGAAACCACCGCATCTAAATACTCTTTGGAAATACAGGCGACCTACACCTAAGAAGGCAAAGGTAATATGTTAAAGGAGAATCTCGCTCTGACCTGGCCGGCGTGAATCACAAAAGCCCTGTAAGCAGGGATGAATGACACAAGGGGTGTCCTAGTGACAGACGGGGACGGTATATTGAACATACTCTCTCAGAACAAAACTCCGTACACTCCCAAAAAATGTGTTCCGATGATTGTTCATTGAAGTCACCAAACTCGCAAGTCTGGTCATCCCTGAGACCCAGCCGATGAAGATTGGCGTTAAAGGAACCATGTCCCGTAACAAACTGGGACACGTAGTGATCCGTAATGAACCAATGCAGCTTCATTTGAGCTAATACATTAGGGAATTACTGAAAACCATTTCTGTCCGTACTCTCAGCAGACCAACGGGGTTGCCATATGTTTAACGCAATACTATAGAGTTTCTTCTTGAGTACGGCTTGATCCAAAGCTTTGACTTCGATCGGGAGAATGTCCTGGTCTTCAATACGTGCTCGATAGCCACGAGGGATCAACCAGCCCACAGCCCGGGCTACTCGCACAGTACAAGGAGGTTATGTACTGCGCCAACCAACAGCTTGAAGAACAAGCTTTGCCAAGTAGACCGAGCTTCTTTTCTCGAGGGTTATATACCTCAGACAGCCCTGTGCCCATGCGCTGGGGTATAAACTTGGGTAGAATCCAAACACCCTCATGTAGAGATTCTTAAAAAAAATATTTTGTATCTCCTCTAATCTGAGGGAATTCGAGGCGTCATAAGGCCCCCATATAATGGAACCTGATTCAAGCAAGCTCCGAACCAATGCATCGTATAGCACTCGTATGACTAAGGTGCTACGTATGTGATGAGAATTTCTCAACACGAAGCCCAGCACTCTTGATGATCTCATACACACGTCCGATACATGTAAACTAAATTTTAACTTAGAATCAAACAAAATACCCAGATTTATATACCCAGACAAAATACAAAATACCCAGAAAATAACAGACGTTTGCTTAGGAAGAGTTACGTTCCCAAGTCTGTAATTAAAGATGATTGGCTTCTATACTCTAGAAAATATCATTGATTGACATTTTCCAACACTTAATAGAAGGCGATTTAACATTGCCCAATCGTACAAAGAACCAATGTCTAACTGCAACGAAAGGCCATCTTCCGTTCAAGTAACGGATCGAGATATTTTTAAATCATCCGCGAAAAGTAAGAATTTACCATTAAAGACCCATGTCATTTATAAATAAAATAATCAATAAAGATCCTAAATTTGGTCCCTGCGAATTCCGGAAGGTGTATTATAAGCAAACGACGTTATGGAGTCGCATGTCATATATTGTTTCTTCTCTGTAAGGTAACTGGAGAAGAAACGGACGAGATTATCCAAGAACCGTTTGAAGCATCTCTATCTGTATCAACCGATACTCCAGTCATTTTAATATTATATAAAAAAAATGACTCATTTTAAATTTATCAAACCACCCAATACTCGCTTGAAACACCGTGTTAAAATCTGATTTTAATCTAGTCTTCGAAGTGTAGTGCAAACTAAGAACGTTAACATGAATTATTAAAAATGTCAGGGGGACATTTTTAAACCTGAACCATAAAGGAGAATATAAAAAAGAATATTTCCGCCTCTGAAATGTGGTGCTGACGACGTCTGCTGAGAATACCATGGACTGCTAACCGCACAAAGGTGTCTGTCCTAAAAGAAATGTGGAATGACAAAGAAGACCGATTTTCTACCATGACTCAAAAGGATTCTTCGATATTTGAGACCATCTCGCCAGAAGAAACGATAGTCTGAAGAAGCTCGTCATGCTTGGAAACGTACAAGGACGTAGAGGAAGGGGTAAAGCGCCTACCCGATGGAGTGACCTAGTATAGACCACCACAGGCTCTAACGTGGTAGTTGCGATGCGGGATGCAGAATGCAGAGAATCCTGGAGAGACAAAATCAAACAACACTTTCAGACACGAGGGCGCCGACTAAAGAAGAAGTTCGACAGTAAAGCATCATATAAAAGGTAAAAGCCGCTTGATTAGGGATAAAAACATTGCTGTCTATGGCGTAAAATATGTTCAGACAAGGCCATTATTAAGGACCTAGAGTGGAACCTCTCTTAACAAGCACCTCGCATAACGAGCAAAAAAAAGTGAAAAAATTTCTCTCTTAACGAGCGACATTTCGCATAACGAGTGACGCAGAAAGGAGAAGTCACAAACGTATGACGCACTTTTGTGAGTTGGATCGTATTTCACAGCAAGAAGTTATAAAGGAGAGTTTGGAGGAAGAGGAAGTAGCAGAGAAACAATCTTCTGACGCCATAAGAGAAATGCTTAAAGCATGGGAAACTGTTTCATCGTACATTGAGAAGCATCATTCTAATAAAAAGGTGGCTATGCGTGCTACAAACATATTCAATGATAACGCTGTGTCACATTTTCAGCAAATTTTAAAGAGTCGGCTAAAACAAATGTCTCGAGACGGCTTTCTAATAAAAAAGAATTAATTATTTGTCATAAATTAATAAATAATAAGCAAGTTTCGATTTTTAAAAATGTTTTTATCCAGGTTGTTACGATCTTTAACAATTTATAAGCATGTAATTTTATTTGAATAAACGTTAAAAGAAATATTTCGCATGGAAGGCATTATCGTGTTTTATATTGATTTATATGAGAAAATTAGTTTCGCTTAACGAGTGTTTCACACAACGAGCAAGATTTTGGAACGAATTATGCTCATGAGAGGTTCCACTGTATTTGGTCATCAATTGTGTTTCTTCCTTCCAACCAACAACACATTTTCTACATCCGTTGGGTCCTTGAACATCAGAAGAAATTTGGATTTTTTCTTCGTTATATTTCAAATAAAAGAGAACATTTAACGAGACAAGAGTTATTAGCGAAACTGAAAAAAAATACTGTTCTAGTTTACGTAGTAATCGATTATCATTTTGCCAATTTAAAAATTGAAGAATCTCTGATTCTATAGTAAACATCCGCTAGATTTATAATTTAGACAAAGAATCGTTCTAATAATTTTACTAATTTAGAAAATGATTTTTCGGTAATTTAATATGATAAACAGATCGCTTAATTAGCGTGAGAATTAATCTTTCTTGCAGCATTTGTTCTAGCGTATCGTCATTCATTATAGACCATAACTACAAAATTGTCTCATAATAAGTAGGCCAATTTCCCCCAATTACGACATTGTCACAGCCAATTAGTGATGTTCACGCTTTGTCAAATTAATTTAAAAACTGTATGCAGCGTGCATAGATCGATCATTTCGCTGCATTATTAACATGGCCAGTACCATAACGCAGTATGTACACAAACACCGTGTAAAATTTAATTAAGCATTTCATGGACGCTCGTCATTCAAGCTAAAATTTTGCGGTAATAACGTATACAGGGTGTTTGCACGTGATGCATGGAGTGGTTGATGGCACATGACACACCGGCGATATTCCATTAAACTGAGTTCCTGCACCTGAACGCTGAAATTCATTTTAATATTCATTCTATTATACTTGACAAAAACTGGGACAATAAAACAACGACCTCGATTCAATGTATAACAAAGAAAAAGGGCCATAATCAATGTCGTTTTAAATTGTGCTAAAATACTCGGTAATAACTAATATTTCTTCACGTAATTTTAAAGTGTAGATATATCAGAATTATTTTATTAAATTTTATAATTTGGTTGTGAATTTGCATCAACGATTTTTTTTATTATATTGTGGTTTGATGTGCGGTGATTGAATCAAGGAAGTTATGGAATCCATATTTTTATGAATGAAAGATTAAAACATAGAAATATCGAATCCCAAGAGGTTCAGGCATCAAACCTTCTTAACTGATATACGTGTAATCTTAATATTTTAAATAGGAAATAACAAGATCGTGATATATTTATTCATCATCTTTATTATGACGTCATATCACGTGAATTAAAACATAAAATATTTCATTTTTCCTTTTTTTTCATATTGTGAAACATTTTCCCGAATGTTGCATTAAAAACATTAAAGTAGCTCAGACAGCTTTTACAGATTATTGATTTTAACCCATCCATTACGGCGGCTCGAAAACAACCGCGTCGTCCGTGGGGGGTCTATCTATAATAAAAAAATTGACCCCAAGCATTTCAAGTCAAGGTATTGATGAATTCTTTTAAAATATAATTAATCTAATAATAAAAATAGTTATTGATTATGCGCGTTTTTTAACTAATCAATATGACGCGTAAATAACAACGCTCTTAGCTAGCTTCATATTCACTCTCGTAGCACGTTTCACTCGCCGGATGCGAGCGAGAAAAAAACATGGGCATGGCAATAGTAGTAAATATAGTTGTTTTTATTTTTTTTCACAATTCCAGTCAACGAAGGACACTGACTTTTTATAATATATATTCATTAGAAGACAAATACGAAAGGTTTGTGACGTGTAGGATTTATATTAAAAGAGTTATTCGAAAAAATATATTTTAATTATGAGACTTTCAATAGGAATTAATCTATCTTTAACCGAATTACGGGGTTAAAGACGATATACTTAAAACGATAAATTAGAAAAGTTTGATTAATCCAAACAAAAAACAATGCTAAAAAATTAATATCAATTTTGATAGCATATATTATAATATAATTAAAATTATTTGTAAGTTAGTATTTCGTAAAAAAATAATTTAATTTACGACTACAGTCAGTCCTCCAAAAACGAAGAAGTCGGGACCACGTAATAGAAGTCCGCGTTATAGAAGCCAAAGTACATATACCAAATTGGGGAGAAGGTTTTTTAATTGAGTTTTGTAAATTGAACGAAAACTACATCAATCATTTTTCAATTCGTCTATTTTAAATGACCTTGTTCAATGTCAATGGGTCGTCCTATTTTTTATTGTCAACCAAAGAGCATCGACCTTTTTTCCCCGCCACATTATATTGCATGAGTACGTTTTAAGGGGGAGCTCTTTATTAAAATCCGCGGTATAGCAGGGAGCGTTATATGAGGGTTTACTGTTTTTAACGTCTAACTTTACTATACTCTATGAAACTTTTTTAGTTAAAAATAAATATAATTTTAAATCTTTTCTATTTTTTAACTCCTTCGAAAAAATCGTATTTCTTCATTCCGTAAAAAAATTTGTGAAAAGATTACCTCAAAAGATACAGCAATCAGATCTTCTCCCTTAGATCTTTCCTGTCTCCAAATTTATCTTTATTTAATAAATAGCGTTAATTTAATTTAATTAATATTAATACATACTTCACTAACTTTCTTTCAATGAAACATAAAATCATGATAAATAAATAATAAAGTGAGTAAATAAAAAAAACGCAACCCAAAATTTCCGTACTTGAGTCATTCAAGGTCAGTGTCAGTGATTTTCTAACTTTTTATCCCAATCAAATATCTGACAATTTAAATAATATATAAATATTTTACTAGAAGTTTTATTATATTCTTTTTTTGCTTTATTGGCCTTTATTTTCGTAAGTTTTTTCTCGAAAAACTTTATAATGATTGTTGTAAAAAATAAAAACATTGTAAAAAATAAGAACAACAATATTGGCTTCTGTTGTCATGGGTGGTGTGTTTTTTATCGCTCGCTTCTGGTACGATGTGCCGAGTGCGAGTGAAACGTGCGAGTGACACGTCCTGCTCTGTCTCAGTACACGAGAGCTCAGTCTACGGCGAGACATCGCCGAGTACGCGTCATATTGACTAATTAAAAAAAATCCTAAATATCAAATTTTCATTTTTAATAATCTATTTTGCCGAAAAAAAGGTTAAGATATTGATAAATAAAACATTCAAAAATGAAATGCTAGGGGTCTGAGAGACCCCCTTTGGACGACACAAGTACTTTTGAGCTGCGTAACGGATGGGTTAATAAAAAAATACCTTTCATTAAAAATACGTATAATTTTCACTGAAAAATTTCGTAAAACTTAATATTGTGTTGAATATTTGCATATTTTTTGAAAAATAAAGTATTTTTTATTGACCTTCCTAAACATTTCTTTGTTACATATAACAAAGATATTCAATATACCATTCGACTGCTAAACAAAACCAGTTAAAAGTGGATATATGTCCGACAGCAATAACACTATTGGTTCACGAATATGGCAAAAAAAACGAACAAATTAAATTAATATTAATGTTATTGATTATATTGTAATAATCAAACATACTTCAGAAATAATATAGTCCGCAATAAAAAAATTCGTGATAGATCAATATATCAACGATGATCAGTCATAATCAGCGCCATATAAATATTGTACGTTACAAAGTTCAACAATTATTTATAAATTGGAAATGCGGTATATGGCCAATAAAATCCGACAAACAAACATGTAATAATGCAAAAATTGGCATAAAAGATTTACACCGATGATGATAAGATACTGTTTGTCTGAAGTTAGACGAGGAAGCTGCGGCCCAATCGACCGTGTCGGTCTTATTGGATGAATCAACAAAACGCTATCGGTCATATAACGAAACCCGACGCGTCGATATCACTCAGTGCCGAATTGTGCTTCGACACATTGACAACCTCCGTCATTACACATGTATGTAAAGTGATTTTATTTTTAAAAAAAGTAATACTAATAATAAATAATAAATAAATTAAATTTCTTATTCATTTCACGGGTATAACGTGATATATTTTAAATATCATCATGAAATATTTTATTATTGCCACGTGCTCGCCTTTCAATCTTATATTAACTATTTTTTTATTGTTATTTACAATTATTTAATCTTATAATCATTTTACTGCACTTATAACATCTCAATAGCATCACATGATTATTAGTCATCGTTTTTTATTGATCAATAAATTTTTATAGTATGTCAATATTGACATTTTAACAAAGTAATGAATACATCATGTATAAATATTTTTATGAAAAAATAATAATGACCTAAATACCGGCTATAACCTGATCTGAAGATTTCTAGATCTTGAATCATTTTCGTTTACGTATATAAAAGAAAAAGTATATAAACATATTTATTCATAATTCTAATTATTTATGAATAAATCAGAGCTTAGAACCAGACATGAATTGAAAACCAAAACCGGAAATATAATTATTCACAAAATTCCAATAGTAGTTTTAGAATCTCTAGCAACATAAATTAGTGTTGAAAAAACCGCCTCGGATTTAAAGTATATTTATTCTACAAGATAATAGAAATAGTTTATATTAAAATACATTTTTTTCAACTATAAATAAATATTCCCAAGAATACGACTTTATTTCGTTTAATAAATTATATTATTATCGTATTATAATATATTTACTCATAGTTTCAATTATTTTACCATTCATTTATTATTATTATTATTATTTTTATGACTATACGAATTCTTAAAAAAAAAAATCCTCGGAACTGAACCGAAAATCGAAAAAAATCCGGATCCGAACCGATATATTTTTATTTAAATGATATTATAGCTTAAAAATATAAATGATTTAATTACTAATTATTTTCATAAAATACTGAAATGTGTTTTTGTGAAATTTTCATTACTTTTGTTCAATATTTATTAATCATTTTTTTTCCAAACTTTTAATTTCATCTGTTAATAATTTCCTTTTTAATTATGTTATGTGCCTATGGGGTCTATATGGCCAGATTTATCTGGCCGCGCCATCCATATGCCCAGATTGTGCGGCGCACACAGGCGCCGGAAGATTATTTGTGCCGAAAGGTGCCAAGAAGGGAAAAATAAAAAATATGAATTCATTAAACTTTCAACCAAGCTGTGCCAATTTTTTTTAAATAACTTTTAATGTAAATCCTACGTTTAACAATTTTTTATATTTGTCTAAAAAAGTCTAAAAATGTCCTTTATAGTCTGCAATTACAAAAAAACATCAATATTCGCGATGTTTTTTCCTCGCTCGCATCCGGTACGATGTGCCGAGTGCATTGAAACGTGCGATTGACACGTGCGGCGAGAGCTCAGTCTGTGGCGGGACTTTACCGAAAGCGTTGTCATTTACGCGTCATATTGATTAGTCAAAAATACAAAATATCGACAAAATTATGAAGCATATCATAAATAACTTAGAATAGTCCATTTAAAAAAATAATATCGAGATATTGATGAAGAATTCATCAATATTTTGACTTTAAATGATTGGGGTCTCAGATATACCCCCTTCGGACGATGCTGTTGTTCAAACTATTATATTTATAGGCTCTAGTATTTTTTTTAAAAATATATACATAATGTACATTAAATACATATTTCAAATTATTTATGCAATAAAACTAGTAAATATAAATATTTATGAACACCCGGTGATCTGATAATTGGCCATATTTCTATTCTTCCGCAGTATATCTCTGTACAATTGCAAATTATTGAGATAATTAGTGTCTGTATCGTTTATATTCATATGAACCGTATGGATTTGCACCATTTTTTTGAAGTAATGAAAATTTTTAACGCCGGCCATATATTGTCTGCGCCATATTTTCATTGGGTCGTAAGTCAAATAAGTTTACCCCGCGGTAGTTGCTAGTCGCCGTCGCGAGATAGCGTTTTATTATTTTTCACGCTTTTTCCCGACCCCCGCCACTTTTCCGTCCGCGAAAACTTTTCCGGAGACACAGAAATCATAAATGAAAACACTCGCGGAGAGTTTTCCTTTAAAAAAATGTATTTATAATTTTATAGTAAACACTTGATGGTAATCTCGGGATGAGAAAAGTTTTTAGCGTCTAATTCAAAAAGTTGAGCCGAGAGCCATAGCCGCCGGGTCGGTCGGGGGAGGGAAGGAGAGGGGGGGGCGATGGACCAACCCTGCCCAGGGAACGGATGTGGGGGTGTGTTTTACCCCTGTTTTTGCGACTTGTCGATCCCCGACAAATCGGATCAAATACTTGTAAAATAAAAAATAAATAATTAATATATATATATTTTATTATTTTCTCAGATTCATGCCGGTATTCGACATGGACACTCTTCGTGAAGTGCAAGAGGAGGCGTCGAGGTTAGTAATTAACATTATTATTTTCGTTAAATGCCTCTCGACTGTGAATGGACTATGAAACAATGACAGTTTCCGCAGAGTTGTATTCATTGGGATGAGAGTTGTTGCGCCATTCACCTGATGGCGATAGCACATCTGAAACTCAAGCGCTTTCCATTCGCCATACATTATTGTAATGGCGTGAAAACTTCGCATAGCCATCGTCGGATACTTGTGCAAAAATAAACCGACAACAATATTGCTGCATTCTATAAATTTCAGCAATATCGTCAATGGAATTTCACGGTCTGCGTGGCTTACTAAACAATATGTTTTCAGTACGAGCCTAAATGAGAGACGTTTTAATTAAATGATACGAAATCTCTTTCGTTGTGCTTAACAAAACTTTGTTCACTTGTTACATCCAGACGTCTCTGCAACAAATATATACTAATTTTGTTGTGCATTTTGAATAGATATGAAATAAGCTATGCAATTTTGCTTCGAATTAAAATAATTTATATTAGTCAGAGAATAGAAAATGATTGGGCATAGAACTTTCTTACATTTAATGACAATATAATAATAAAAACGTTGGTTTTCATACATTGTGACGTCTCGTTTGATTTTAATAACTCCAAAGTTCTATTGAATTGAATTGTTTTATTTATTTATTACATCGATGTTGTTATCTCAGACGCTTTTAATAACTTAATCCCATAGATTTATGATAGGATTTAAATCGGGACCATTTCCTGACTATATGGGTGTTTTTATTCGCAATATTTATTGACGTTCTGATACCTTTTGTTATAAAAGATTATTTAAACAAAATTACAATTGAAAATTCAGATTATCTTCACGATTTTTCCTCGGCACCGATTTGGCTTGAAAAATAAATTTATTATAATAAACGATTTAAAACATATATATTATCGTTTTAAATTAAAATATTGATTAGGGTGACATTTCATATTGTGTCCATTTTGTATTTTCTACTTTTAGGGAGTGGTTCATAGTTTTAAAAGATAGTAGACAGATAAAACAAGATTACTTGTTCAATTCTTAGATTTTTTAGGGCTTCCTTAAGCTTGATTGCATATAGTCCTTCGTCAAAAAAAGCCACATGCAATGACGCATTTGTTAGTCGACGATTTCTGGCTTTTATGTATCTTTAATAAAAAATAAAGTTTTTAAGTACGAAAAATAAAGCCAACAAACAACTCAAACTTGACTATTTGGATAAAATTAAGTTTTCTATTCGCTGAATATAATTAGAATAAAATAGCTCTGATTTTTTTCTGCAAGCCCTATGGTTTCTATCTTAAATAGAATATATAATAATAATAAAAGAATAAAAGATATTTTCATATCTGTGTTTTATCACTTTTCTTCATAGATTATGTCATAAAATTTTGTCATACTTTTTATGCAATTAAAAAGCGATTTATTATAAATAATCCCTTTAATTATTCTATCTTCACATGAGGATATATTTGGCGTACTGAAAAGTAAACAAATTTGTTTCCTTTCGGAAAACATTTATTTATTTATTAAATACTAATTTAGAAATAAAAATTATAATTTCTGTCATTATCAATGACCATCAATGGTTTGGCGAGGATTTGACTCCATCATTGATTTAGAATATCATCATCTAATTTTTGAGGTTGGTTTTTGGTGGAGTTTTTTTTTTTAAATCACCGATGACATTTGTTGAGTTTTAAAACATCACCATATAACAAAAATGACAATATTTTTTGCAAAGAAACCATAAATTTAAAGTTTTTGCTTTATATAATGACAAAACGTTATTACTAAACCGTGTCATTAAATATACTGAGTTTAAAAAACTGCTTAGGAAATTTTTGATTATTTTCCGGTCCACCTAAAAGACGCGTAACATATTTTCATACCTAGATAGATTAATATCAATGTTTTATTGTAGAATCTAACCACT